>QNGE01006624.1:0-29926 GCA_008508345.1 Paragonimus westermani
CTTGCTCGTAACGTTGTGTTATTCCCAATCTGCTTATCAAAAGCTAGATGGGTTATTGTTGGAGGAGTTGCAATTTTGCGCTAAGTTCACTACGTGAAACAAACAAACACGTCAAGGCACAGGTAGACGTGATCAGATTACTGCGTACTCTACCGGACAACCTCTCCATCGTCTAACCTTTCAAATGCAGAGGAGTTTTACGTTATTGAGGATACGGTGCGTAGTTACTCAAGTGGAATTTGAAACAACCTAGTTCACGACGCTAAAACTGTTCACAGTCCATTTTTTGCCAGATTCTCCTTTTTCTTCCAATCCAGGTGGTATAAACTAACCATGTGTGGTTTGGTACGAGAAGCCACCTTACGAGTAAGGCCAGTCCACCTTTTTACACGAAGAGCAGAAGACAGTTGGTTGTTCAACATGAAACAATCAAACAAAAATCCTCATGCGCTGTATAAAAATTGACCCTTTTTCTGTTTAGTTGGACTTGGCGTTTTCATATTCTCAACGTTGGTAGGAAATTGACCGGTGACTGTGACCATACTAAAATGGTGATCTTTGTGACGCACACGATTTCAAAGGCATCAGCTGGGCTCTGTTCTTGCTATTATGTGCATTGTTGACTAACTGTGAGAGAGGCATAGGTATACTGAATTTTCATGCCTCAATATGGAGAGCACGAGTCAAGTTGTATTTAGAATGTCAGTATGAAGACCTCGGAAGGTAACACGAAAGTGTCATTTAGACTCAAATTGTAAGGGTAAGTTTTGAATCTGTGATCATTTCCGAATTTGGATCAAAAAAGTATACGCATGAGGCATCTAAACGTTTTGTAGGGAACCACAAGTTTACATGTTCTTATGAAGAGCAACTGACTTCGCGCGTTGCTAGCATGTCCTGTCACATTGTGTACACCTCGCTACAAAGTAATATTATATGCAGATACAGATGAGCCTTTCTTTATTCCACAGGATATGCCGACGGTGGAGAACAGAATGGGTACCATTAGTTTGGACTACTCCACCAACGTCCGAAGGTCACTCGGAGACCAATCATACCTCTAATATGTCTTACATACGACCGGGAGGTATCGTCAAAAAAGATGCACAACTATAAGGATAGAATGCAGTGAAACCATCTTGTTTGTTAAGTACGTATTATTGTTTGTGGATCAATCACTAAAACCGACAAATTTAAATGACATGTTCTGCAAAAGGATTACATGACAGTTCAGTGAACTATCCCAATAATCATGTGTTTCTGGAGACGACAGAAATTGATTAACTGCCACACAGCTTGCACTCCCCGAATACCTTGTTAGCACACTCACAAAAGTATCGTGCGGTACAAATAAATGTCTTGGGTTGTGATCAAATTTCAACGCCATCTAATTATTGTTCTCTCCACCCACCAATAATCCTACATCGAAATAATTTTCAACCTTCCAACGTGAGCTACTGCTGAAACGTTGCAAATTATCTCTATCTAATATTTCTGCATATTTTAATGTTTTTGTGTTTCGTTCTGTTAACACCTTTGCCTTCGTTTGAAGTTATACGTATATCTTCTATGAGTTATCGCAGATTATAATGACATGCCCCTGAGCGGCAGTTGGTTGTCATATTCCGTTGAATTGCCGTCACGTAAATTAACTGCATGGAGAAGTGTGTCAGCTTCGAGCTTCCCTCACTTTGAAACACCCATCGATGTCTTCAAATTTAAATTTGAACATCATTTTTTCACAAAGCCACTGAACCTGCATTTCAAAGCTGTACCCTTTTAGTATGTGGGAACAATTTCTAGCCCATAAACTGGAAAAGAAACCACTGCCGACATCGGGCAGAATGGTATGGTTGAAATCTATCATTTATATTTTCTTCTCACGGCTCTGAACGCAAATATTCTTGAAGTTCTTCCTGACATGGTGGGTGCTACATCCGCGTTTTAACATGGTAAATCCTAAAATATAAGTTGATAACATCGAGCATGTGCATGATGCCAGATGACCACCTCACTCTACGAAAATGTACATCGCCCCACGGATGTCACAGATTGACATGGCATTTGAGAGTGTGTAAACTTCACAATATGGACATCTTGCCAGATCACTGTAGTTGCTATAAGGTAATCTGATGTTCGTACGATTATGAATGATCAATAATATTGCAGGCTTACATAATTTGATTCATCACAGGGTTCATTTTACGTCCAACAAATGAACACAGATATAGTGTGTATTGTTCGGTACGGCCAAAAATGAACCGCTACTTCACTTGTCGCCATCTTCACGTGGAATTCTGAGAGAATTACTCGTCTGCGTGCTGTGTGCATACTTAATATGCACGCATTCTGCGATTCGGTGAAAAAGTGCACCGTCACAGTATTGCAGTGTAACCAAATATGATAGTATACAATGCGTTGATTACCCTACGCCGATGAGGTCTCAGACTTTTGTACTCCATATATACCTACTTTAGGTCAGTAGGCATTCGAAGAACCTTATACGCTTCGGAAGTGTCACTGAGCTTCACCAGATTCACATTAATGACACCATCGAAAGGCATTTTTATTTGCAGTCTTTTCGTTAACATTTTTTACATGACACGCCTTAACAAGTGAGTTCAGCTATGGACGATCACCTATCCCTGAATGCTATACTATAGTCTTACTTGAGCGATTGATTGATTTGTCTCATGTCGCGATGGATGTCATCGCAGGCATGAACATGATGAAGTTCAACTTTTCCACTTTCGTTCACATCAACGTTCGTCTGTCCAGTACATGCTTTTTTGAAGAAAGCACAGCGCTAGCTATAGAACTTGCGTGACAGGCCCAGAAGATAACAGAATAAAACAACTAATTTTATTACTAGTAACCGTGAACACGGTGAGCACCGAGCTTTCATTGCCTGTTTTTTCAGTGCGAAAACAGATTTGCTCAACCACCAACAAGCTTAAGTAGGTAGTGGAAGATGGAAAACTCATCAGAGTATTATATGGAATCTTGGACCAGTTTTGTCGTCGAGCGTCCTATGAGTGACCTGAAAGTGCACAGCTGACAGCCAGGAGACACTCGTAAGGCGGTCGTGCTGGCTGGGAACGCAGCAAACTTCATCGGTACTTATTGCGTTCACTGAGGACTGTGAGCATTCCTTATGGCGGTTATACGTAAATTACTGTTTCACTCGTTGCCCTCTGTCTAAAGACTTCAGATTAACAGCCTTTGGAAAGAAAACAGAGAGTTTCTGTATATATATATCACAATAGTGCAGGTTGTAAGCAAAAGTGTTGAGACTGGAGAGTATTTTTTTCGAAAATTGAAATATTACACAGCCGGGTCATATCAGAACATGATGATTATTTTCAAATCCACCACATAACCTGAGCAATGGCGATAGATTATCACATAAGTGCTCCTCATGGAGTACATTAATATACTGATCACAATGTGTGCCTGCACGCTTAAGTGTGCACGTCAACGCACGTCGAAGTACAGTCGACCATATGCGTCTCATGTATTCAACTACATCAACCTGCCTGGATTGTGCAACTCTAACAGAGATCCAAATAAATATGTACGTGTGTCTATATTCTTGTGTGTATGTTAGCTAATTTCGCCCGATCAATCGGTATGTTCGCAAACACTGGCATTCGAAGGTCTCCCAGTTTCCATGTAAAAACATCTATCTGCCGTTCGAGAGACGCAGTCTCCTGCAATTTTACTTGCACAATAAGATGGCCACCTCTGCAAGTCTGAAAGGCTAACTCTGGAAAGCCTCCTACGTGCATTAACGAAAAGCTTATTGGACTATCCATCTTCTCTGACCTACAGAGAACGCTGTCGGACGCTTGCACTCCATCCTCTCTGGTTACGGCAACTCAAGCTCAACCTTTCACTCACGTATAATCTGGTCTATGGTAATAAATTCACGTCAGCTTCGCGACTAGCTTACAACACAAGCCGAAGTATAACCACAGAAACAAGGACTTCATCTTGGCAGCTCTTAAATCCCGAAAAAACTGCGTTCAAATTTTTCCCTAGTAAAATATTCCTACACTTGGAAAAAACCTCTGTATGCAATTAGATCCAGTAATAATGTACACCAGTTCAAACGAAACTTAGAAACTTTCCTAACAATGACGAACGCCATGTGCATTTTCAAGCTCTACTTGTCTGAGGACGTTATCTTTGAAAACGAACCTAAAAACATCTGACGGAAAACCCTGTGTTGCGTGATGTTACGTCACGCACCCCTCGAACCGATCAAAACTACCGATTTTATGATAGGTGTTCCACTTTTAGACTTGCCAGCGAACAAGAAAACATGTCTACAGTCAACACGTATAGGTGTCAATATACATGCCCGCTAGTAACAACCCAATCATCCTATTACGCCCTTACCCCATACATATTGATAGCTTGTTCGTTTGTGTTATAAACCATTGTGCAAAAGCTGTGCATGCTAAAATTCTTTTGAAAAAAAACTCAACCTGTTCGTCTCATGACTGCATAATAACTTTGAGTCACAACTCTTCTTTTTTCTCCCATGATAAACCATCAGGCAACCTCTCGTTATTGTTAAACATTGTTTTCATTCTATATATATATCAGCCGTACAGATATAATTAAGATTTGAATCGGGTAGTAATCGTATACCAAAAAAAGCTTATGATCGAACTCTTCTTGTGTTATTTGATAACAAGTGTTCGTCTAAGTTATATATTTCACCAAGTAGCACAATGCTATTAACGCCACATGAAAGGTTATGCCAGAATATCATATGTTCCATTGTTCGTCATAGCTCACATAGTCAGTTTCACGTTCGCTCGTTTATCGCGTGATTCCGCTCTCCATTCTTGGTTTTACTGACATATCCCGCGCTAGAAAACATCTCACTCCGCCCGGAGACTCAAAACTCCGCAATGGCTGGGCATAACGCGAGCTCCTCAAAATTCTTTGAAATTTGAGCGAAGAATGACGTCCGGTCTGGAGGTCCATGCGTTCCCCGCTAAAGTATATGCATCCCCGCCTCGCCTACATCATGAAAACTTTTCTGCGCATTTTCCCAAGACTGTCTACATTGAATAATGATCAAATTCTTCGTCAGTACACTCTTCCCATCCTCTAAGCACTGTAACATGCAATCAGAAGAGCAGACGAAGATTATGACCGAAGATGTTTTACGCAACACGCAGCAATACTAGAATATCAAAAAGAATAAGAATACAAAAGTACAAGGGAGTTACGTTTGAATACAAGTGTCCTGCTTGTCTGTCTGACTGTCCGTTGGTTCAAGATCCTCGTGCACAACGTTGACGTAGCGGTCACTTAAATTCGATCCGTGCGCGCTAACTANTGAACGAAACAACCGTGTAACGATTACCACTTCAAATTCGATCCGTGCGCGCTAACTAGTTTCGGTCGCGTGTTACACAGCCCCCCTCTTCACCGAGCACCGTTCTCGGTGCTTCGCCTATTTTCAGCACGTTCGGGATTTCCACTTCCATCCCGACCTCAGGAAAGACCGGTGCTTGTTCCCGGCCTGTGGTTTGTGTGTATGGTTTTAGTTGATTAAAGTGAACTACAATTGGCTGTCTGTTTGTTCCTGTTAGTTCACTAATTTGACAGGTTGCCTCCGAAAGTATTCGCTCGACAACATACGGCCATTTCCACTGTTTATGCATCTTCATTGGGACTCCTGGGCTCGGAACCGTGTTGTGCAACCATACATTTTCGCCAACCTTCAGGGGAGCTCCGAATACCCTCTTATCATAATAGTCCTTTTGATGCCTGTGAGATGTCTCGAGATGTACCCGTGCTATCTGGTGGGCCCGTCGGAGTGTGTCGAGGAGGTTGCTTACATATTGTGCTACCGGCAGTTGCAGTTGCTGTGTAACGGGCATCCGGGCATCCGAGGGTAGTCTCACTTTTCAGCCTGTCCACAAAAATGCGGGGTTTGGTCAGTCGAAGAGTGAATGGCGCTGCGATAAGCTAACAGACATTTCGGTATAGCTAAGTCCCATTCGGTGACACTCTCCTCTGCGAAAGCCTTGAAGATATTTTTGAGGGACCGATTCGTCCTATCCACTTGTCAATTGCCTTGCGGGTGGTAAGATGTGGTTCGCGTCTTATCTATCCCTAGTAGCCTACACATTTTGCAAACCAAAGAGCTTTCAAAGCAGGAGCCTTGGTCTGAATGGAGTTGGGTCGGGGCTCCCCACAAGCACCCCCAGTGGTCGATAATGGCTGTTGCTACTGTAGATGTATCCACTTGTGCAAGCGGGACAGCTTCACACCATTTAGTGAAGTAATCTACCAGGACCAAAATGTACCGATTTTTTCGGGGTGTCTCGGGCAACGGCCCCACAATATCTACACCGACCAACTCGTTAGGATATCCTGCGGCCATAATTGCAACGGTGCTCGACGTCCCATCTGAGGGCTTTTGAACGTGCCGCATTTCTCGCACGATTGACATAACAGCCTGACATCCACCTTCTGATGCGGCCACCAAAATCGTTGTCGTGCGGCCGCTTCCAACTTGTTTATTCCCGCATGTCCGAGCTCTAGGTGCAAGTCTGTTAGGACGTCACGTACCATAGATTGAGGGACCATGATCCTTCTCATGTAAGTGGGTTCGAATTGGATGAATAATACCCGCTCTGCCATCTTGAGCTGTTCCCATAGCGCCGAAGGGCAGCGAGATTCATACCTCTTTCCTTCCATTTCCTTGCTTGCTGGTTTTTCCTCATAGATTAACCCAGTCTCAGGATCTGTTGCTTGAGCCTGCTGCCAGTGGTCATATTCTGCACCCTGTAGATTGATCAACGCCACGTGTTGCATAATACAAGACGGACAGTCGCCGTGATTGCGCGCAGGACGCCCTGATAGTGAGTCAGCATTCTGGTGTTGTCTGCCCGGTCTGTGTTCACATATGAAATCGTATTCCTGTAGAATCTCCTGCCATCGGGCTAACTGTCCCCTTGGATCTTTGAAGTTTGTAGCCAGCGGAGAGACTGATGATCTGTGCGTACAATAAAACTTTTGCCTAGAAGATAATGTCGGAAATGTCGCACAAAGAATACTAACACGAGCATTTCTCTTCTGATCGTACAGTAGTTCTTCTCACATTTGCTTAACCATCGGCTACCGTAGGCTATCACTCGTTCCCTACAGTCTTGTCCTCGTTGAGAGAGAACCGCCCCGATTGCAGTGTCGCTTGCATCGGTATCCAGAACAAACTCTCCGGCCTTCGGCGACAGGTCCGGAAAAGTTAGCACCAGCGCTGTGCACAGAGCTTCGCGTAGTGATTTGAAAGCATGGTTACATTCTTCCGTCCACGTGAATTCCTGGCTATTTTGTAGTAGTCTGTTCAGGGGAGTGGAAATGCGAGCGAAATCATTATTGAAGCGGCGATAATAAGACGCTAGCCCTAGAAAGCTCCTCAGCTCGTTTGCGTCCTTCGGCGTAGGCCAAGATCGAATTTGTTCCGTCTTTCTTGGGTCTGTGTGGATACCCTTCCACGAAATTACATGCCCTAGGAATGTTACCTCTTTGAGTAGAAAGTGACATTTTGAGGGCTTCAGTTTTAAACCGACTTCGGTCAGGCGGTTCAGCAAACACTCCAAATTGTGCACATGCTCGCGTTCGGACTTCCCATGGACTATGACATCATCTAGATACACTTGGCATATCCTAGAGATTAAGTCATGTAATGCCTTCTGCATCAAGCGTTGGAATGTCACAGTTGCGTTTGATAGTCCGAAGGGCATGACCTCGAATTCATACAGCCCCGACGGCACGGTGAAAGCTGTCTTCGCTTGATCGTCTTCCTCGACCTCCACCTGCCAATAGCCTGATTCCAAGTCTAACGTACTAAAATACGTGGCTCCGCGAGGGCATCAAACAGATCATCAAATCTTGGTAACGGAAATGCATCTTTCTTTGTCACCCCATTGGGCTTACTATAATCCACGCATAACCGTAATTCACCGCCTTACTTTTTTACCAGGACTATCGGGGCAGCCCATGGAGACTTCGAGGGCCGGATCACGTTCTTCTGTAACATGTCGTCAACCATCTCAGGCACCTCAACCTGAAGGTGTGCAGGTATTCTGCGTGGGGGTATCTTGATTGGAGGCGCATCCCCTGTATTAATTCCACGCTTCAGAATGCTTGTACGACCTAACGTTGCTCCCTCCCACGCGAACACTTGTAGTCGACTCTTGATTATCGATTTCAAGCACTGAGCACTACGCGAGTTGTTGGGAGCTCCACTCGATTGGATCATCTGGCTAATTTGACGGTTTACTTCGGAAGGGGCGGCAGTGACGTAGAGAGAGAAGTCGTTTTCTGGCAGAGTTCTAGACATAGGCGTCAAATGAGTGGAGCCGGACGGGTTCCACAGCTTAAGGCTGTGCAAATCGAGCGTGCACCTCAGACGGCCTGAAATATCCATCCCCACTGTAACACAGAATGGGAATTTGGGGCTTACCACGAAACTGTGCTCTATATGGCATCCAGCTATTATGACCGGTGCAACGATTCTGCCCTCTGTAGGCATTTGGTCACCACTGGCCGTAAGGATGCGGTGACAACACGGTTTTCGCTTGTAGCCCGAGAGTCTGCGTATTGTGCGTGTGCCGATTACGCTTAAGGTAGCTCCGGTATCTACCAGACCTACAAGTGCTATTCCACATATCATTATATGAACTGTGAGTTCTGCCAGCGGTTGAAAACAATCGGTAAGGGAAGGAATGTAAACTAGACTATTGGGCTTACCAGTTCTGACGTAGCTTCCGGTGGCCTGGTCGGTAGCTTCAGAGGCTTGACGAATTGCCCGGAACACAATGTCGCATGGTCAACGCGACTTGTTCCACCAAGATCGCCGTTCGCGGCCACCATAGCGCGAGTGGCTAGGTCCCCGATACCGGTCTGAGCTTCTTCTATGCATTGGGGGGCTGTTCCTCTGACTGGTCGCCCGTGCCACGACGCAACATTGTACTGGTCGCCCAATGTCTGCCTCGACCCGCGCGTGGTCTTCGGCCAACCGAACGGCGGCGTCCAGGTCGCTAGGTGGATGGAGCAGGAACTCCCTTTTTATGTTCGTTGGCCGGATCTCCTCCACTAGCTGTTCAAGAATCCGTTTTCGGAGTTTCTCTGCGGACTTTTCCTCGTAACCGCGCTCGGCCACGTGCCGCAGTTCGCGAGCAAACGACCGGACGGTTTCCCCCTCGAGCTGTCTGCGAGCATGGAACTGTTGTCGGTAGACAGTCGGATACAAGGGGGCGTCCAACAGACGTCGCAGCTCGGTAAACGTCTCATCTGATACGGGGGTGTCCAGGATTTTTGCCTCGACAACAATATCGAAGGCCTCTCCATTCAGCAAATTTAGAATCAGGTTGCTGTGGGACTCTGTTGGGAAGTTATGGAGATAGGCTCGTACCTGACCTTCCCAACGAGAGCAGTGACCCCCCACAGGAAAATTATCGGGATGTGGGATCGATACTTCCAACCCTGCTGTTGTGGGTTTCGTCGACAGTCTGCCTAGGATGTTTGTCAGGGTTTGCATAAGGTGACTGAAGTCTCCGGATGTAGGAGGAGTGGAAGAATTTCGGTCTTCTTCAGGTTTCTTTGTAGAGTTCGCAATCTTGTATCCTGGCAAGATCGCCAAATTGTAACATGCAACCAGAAGAGTAGACGGAGATTACGACCGAAGATGTATTACGCAACGCGCGGCAATACTAGAATATCAAAAAGGATAAGTGTACAAAAGTACAATAGAGTTACGTTTAAATACAAGTGTCCTGCTTGTCTGTCTGACTGTCCGTTGTTTCAAGATCCTCGTGCACAACGTTGACGTAGCGGTCTGGAAGGTGAACGAAACAACCGTGTAACGATTACCACTTCAAATTCGATCCGTGCGCGCTAACTATTTTGGGTCGCGTGTTATACTCTAGACCTGTGATCGAGGTCGTTTTACAATTACTGTACAACTCACAACACTAGTATTTCATAAGTGATAAAGAAAGGCCAGGAGATATCACCATCCCCAAACACTTAGGGGGAATTCTTCTCTTTCAGCCAAATTGACTTCGTTTCTGACCGTTCGTGCGTAACGAGCGTATCTACCCTCGTGGAAAGCCAGACGGAGGCCGAGGGCCAAGTTTGCCAACGGATGCCCCTTGTATTCATCCGAAGCATACGACTGTCCTACAGTCCACATTTAGATAAAAACTGAGTGATTGTGGCACAGGATGGGGGCTCCTTACTAAACTACCTCTTTTCGTGGTGACAGTCATTAGAGTTGAAGCCGGATCAGACCTCTCATCCTCTTCTTCGATTTCTGTGGGACTTAAACGAAGGTCAACAGTGCCCGGTCGTAAACTACCGCTTATCAACATTGACTACTTTTCCGATGCCATCTCTAACAACGCCCTCCTCTACAGTGAAGATGTTAAAATCCGGAACCTCAGTGTTCTCAGTTCCCGACAGATTTACTTTCACCCGGACGGCGAAAATCTCCTTCTAAATGGCAGTAAGCGTGCACGTCATCCAAATGCGACATCTATATTGCCTCTCTTCTTAGCGCTTTCAAAATGACGAACATAACAGTGATCGACCCAAAGAAGATTCTAAATACCTTGATTCTACCATTGCGCGTCTCACCAGTCGTCACGCGTTGGTCACGAAAAGGGTTTTTTGCCTTTGGGATGATTAAGTTGCCCTCGCGCGTGAGAACAAGACGTTTCGAAAGTTTCATGGGACATGTTCCACGTCGATTCTAGATTGCGTTCACTGACTGATGCACACTAGGTCTGATCAACACATTTCGCATTCCGCCGGTTTACGCAGGCAGCTCACGAGACGACTTGGAATTCTCGGTCTTCATTCACATATAGTTCAACGATCCCATGGTGACTTAATTCCTGAACACGTTTTCTTGGACATACGCCTCGTGGACGAGAGCAGTCAACGAGGTCATGAAAAGTGGCGTTACAAACTTTCCTCTTCAAACGTTTGTTAACCAGTAGTTTATTTTCCAAGATCGCCAATCAGCGGAACGTCCATCAGGCTGCGGCCGTTGTTTGCTCCTCTGTGGAGCGGTTTACAGTGCTATTAGAGCCCCATGCATTGGAAAACCCTTTGACTTCCAACTACATCTTATCATTGAAACTTCGTGTGATCTCCAGGAGCAGTGCAACACCCAGTTTCTCAGACCAACGGAAGCCGGCGGACGTTGGAACACAAAGACCGACTGATTCTTTGCAAGCTGCGACCCTTACTCTTTAATTGCTATATCAGTTGGTAACCTTACCAAAACTTGGAACGTTAGAGGTTCAAAAGTACGGATATTCTGGCTTCTGATAATCATTCGCTCTGTGCAGTAAATTAATTTGGACTCAACAGGGTACAAAAGAGCCATGAGGATCATGAAGAAAAAATTGCCGCACACCCCTCTGAAAATGCGAATGGCTTATTCTCCAGTCATACCCCTTCTATAATTGAGTACACTGTGCTGAGTGCTAACTAGCAAAATTCTTCCACTTAATCACGAGGAGAATAACTTCACTTTAAAAAAACTATCACCATTACAGTTGTCCTTCTATGTGGACTCTGAACACTGCTGGATCTCTTGTTAGCGGGACACATATCAGTGACGATGTGTGGCGTCGTTCGAGACTTTGCTGATGTGATTTACCTATATGATGATCCGCCGCACCACTATTTATCTATATAGAGACTTCTCCGATAAGCTTTTGTGGCCTAATCAGTCAAATAGCAAAAATGACCAAAATATGATTGACTGACGCGTACAAGAGATGTGTGTACAAATGAGAAGGAGACATGCCGGTAATCAACGGAACGACTGACAACAAGCCGAAGTCCGTTGAACTTAATTGGCCACCACCCGAGAGAATTACAGGGCCACAGAGTAGATTCGGACGAAGACCGATGGGTTATTCCCCAAGCGACGTCGGACGACCACACACGGATCGTACACGGAGTTAAAAGTTTCACCGTGCGATTGCTTCATCATCCCAAATATGCATACGAATGAAGAAGACAGAGACAATGTGCGGTAACTCGCATTTATTATGTTGGCGATCGAATAAAAAAAATGAAAGTAATGCCTACAGACGGGCGTACAGATGAGGTTAACGGAACCATGTTAGAATTGATTTACAAAGATGAATCGCAGAACGTAAATATGACCTGTGGATACTCGAAAGTTCTTCTCACACCCGCAGTGATAAATCAGCAGAGTTCTTCAAACCAAACTAGACGGGAGCACTGTTTCGTCCGATTATTGGTATACGTCAAAAACATTGGGACTTGCAAACTCAACAAACTACACGGCGTTGGCGTTCCCCGAATATCCTGGTAAACAAGCAGGTTTCTCAGTTTGAAATGCGCGCGTTTTTGTTAAGCACGCTGTCTCACCTTCCCGGTAGATTTTTCATATGCATTTTTTCAACGACATATTTTAATATGCAGTCCGATCATTTTGAGAAAAAAGTGCGCAATTTGTAACTTCAATAATCGCCTAGTTGACTGCTTTTACTACATCAACGACCTCCAGAAGGTTCTCACTTTTCCAGCTGGTTTTTTCGCCATGGTGCGCGAGACGAAATACTATGACATTTTGGGTGTGCGCCCTAACGCTACTCCTGAGGAAATTAAGAAAGCATATCGGAAATTAGCGCTTCAGCATCATCCAGACAAAAGTAAAGATAATGGCGAAAAGGTTAGCCGAGTCCTCTGTTAATTTGTCGCTGCAGTTCAAAGAAATTTCTCAAGCATTTGAAGTTATCAGTGATCCTAAAAAGCGTCAGATATATGACGAAGGTGGAGAGCAAGCAATCAAAGAGGGTGGTACTGGTGGTTTCCAAAACCCCATGGACATCTTTGAAATGTTCTTTGGGGGCGGTGGCCGCTCCCGAGGCCCTCGTAGGGGCAAGGACACGGTTCACAGGCTTCCGGTTAAGCTGGAGGAATTGTACAATGGTGCCACTAGGAAGCTTTCGATTACTCGGAATAACATCTGTAGCAAATGCGAAGGTAAGCTGTTACTGGGTCCTTTCAATCCGTGTGTTTAGGTCGTGGCGGAAAGGCTGGCGCAGTGCAGCCATGCAAAACTTGCAGGGGCACGGGAATTGAAACGCATATACGCCAGCTGGGTATAGGATTTGTCCAACAGGTTCAAACCACCTGTTCCAGGTGCCGAGGAGAGCGCGAAATTATTGATCCGAAAGACTGCTGCAAAGTTTGTGACGGCAGAAAAGTCGTACGTGAGAAGAAAGTTATCGAAGTGCCTATTGACAAAGGAATGGCCGATGGCGAATCCATCAGGTTTGCTGGCGATGGAGACAGGGAACCTGGTCTTGAAGCTGGCGATATTATAATTCACATTGATGAGCAGCCGCACGAGCGGTTTGTGCGTCGTCGGATGGATCTCATTTATACCATGTCACTCACTTTGAGCGAAGCCCTTTGTGGTTTTACTCGTACTGTGGATACTCTGGACGGCCGAACTCTACTGATGACCTCAAAACCTGGTGAGCTGTTTCTTTTACTTTTAATGTGTTGTTTGTAGGCGAAGTTTTTACCAACTCAGAATACCGTGAAATTGAGGGCGAAGGTATGCCAAAGTACAAGTCTCCGTTTGAAAAAGGGCGATTAATTCTACGTTTCCAAGTCGTTTTTCCGCCGAATAACTTTTTGCCTCCCAATAAACTTGATCAGCTACGCAAGCTTCTCCCTTCTCCTACTCGAATGGATGATATCCCACCGGATGCAGAAGAAGTCGTTCTCCATCCCTTCGACCCTGAGCAGGATACGCAACAACAGAGACGCCAGCGACAAGGTGAACCGTATGATGAAGAGGATGACCAAGAAGATTCTCACCGAGTGCAATGTGCTTCTGCTTGAAAACATCATTAACCAACTCACGGACGATTGGCTGTTGCACGCGTTGCTCTTTCAGACCTGTCATTCTATCTGTAATCGGTCTTTCGTCTAGTCGGGAGTAAATGCTTTTGAAAACGAGTCATTCAGTTTAACGTAGCTATTTTCAGACTAATGTTCACAGTCAGAATTGTATTGCCAAGTTGACCAAGGAGTCCTCATTTTATCGTTTTAGGTGGGACAAGTACACTCATCGATTATTGTCGCCGGAGAATCCTATGGTTTGTTGCATTATTTGCACCTGTTAGTTGAAAATTGGATTGCTCAGGCTTAACCCTTGCGAACTCGTTCTCCATATCAAACTTGTTTTACAGCTTTGAAGACCAGAGCTACGCACCATGCTTTGTTCTCGTCCTCGGTCTACTGCTCTGTTAGTGCTCAGTGTGTTAAGAGCGCGGCTTGAATGACCGGCTTATTCTTTACCATATGCGCTAGTGTGCGTGCTGTTTTCTCGGGGTGAGTGAACACCCTCCGTTAAGCTCCACGATTGTGTGCGGTAAACACGGACTGTTCGTTTCACACAAAATTCCTCCATTCTGATAGTCATGCTTCTGTGTGTCGTTGGTTTAGAACCTTTTCTGTTGTTAGTCCAGTTAACGCCGCAAAACTTCGGTGAGTTGCTTGGTACGGAGGATGGTGATCTCCCGTTGCATTGTTTTTGATTCGAAATTTGGGTGCTATCAACTGTCCAGATTAAATTGGCTCCCCCTACGGTGGAAGCTTCAGGCGAGGGTCTTTTTTCCGTTGTTTATTGGCGGGCCCACTTGTGACGATACGGGACTGCCATTAGCCGGCGCATGTCCGGTCTTGTTCTTCGTAGTCGCTGCTGCCTGAGTTTGGACATCCTAACTATACGGCGCACTGACTTAGTGCACTACGTGACCGCAAACATCTGGTAGTGTTAGGGTTGGTCAGTCAACCGTTTGCAACTCCGTAGTGCCTGGTTGACTCCCCTTAATGTTCGGTTGGTGAAAGTGAAAATTATTGTCCGGCGTGCGTGCCCCGCACTTTTCTGATTGAACGAATCAAATGGTTAATGCCATCCGACGCGGGTTGTGAGCAATCATGGTTGTTTGAGCTGAGATACTGCCAGGACTTCTAGACCTGCACCGTCCAACGCTGCATGTATTCCAGATATGGAACCATGGGTAATATCGTGTAGACCGTCGACTGCCGGGCGGCAGGACGCGTGTTGCTTGTTCGCCGTATTCTCGAATTGGCAAGGTGTTGATATTGTAATGACCTGGAGATACCCCCGGTCTGCCTGCTGTGCGATGTGTAAAATCCTTCCTGAAATCTTAGCTCACATTGTACACAGGACCTTAAGGATCTTTGCCCGCCGTCTGCCTGATGCATGAGGTCGCGTTTGTTTGTTGGCATGCTTGTCGGCGTATGCGCGACACACGCCTTTTCCGGCCGGATCCTTATCCTCCCTAGCTGTTCGCGTATCGGTGTCGCCTAGCTTTGGTCGAGACCTTTTGTACTTATCGCATAATATATTTTCGGTCTCGCAATTATTTGTATTTTCATTTCGCGTCTGGTATTTCTGCGCACACTTGAGGAAACGTTAATTTAGTGCACGTACGCACTGAAATATGATTAAAGACTAATGGGTTTGTCTATCGCACTGTAACGGTTAGGCAGTGCAAAAATCGTACCCCTCCAGCCTGAACCTGTCGCATTTCTACGGACTTGCACTGGCTGGGTAGTCACTCATCCGTAGTGAGTAAAGGGAGACACTGACAGACTCTTCAAGCTTAATTATGGTGGACGTCTGTTCGTGAGGTTGTCTGCAAAGCAGACAGCACACATCTGCAATAGGTTCGAAAGGTTATAGCGCTGGATCGAACTCCCAGAGTGCCTCCGACCTGAATAAAGATGGGCTGACCCTGGTTATGTTGACGATCGGGTTGGTTATTTTCAAGCGGTACGTGCAATGTCGTACGCTAGATTAACTCGGAATGCGCTTCGCAGCCTCACGGTATAAATTGGTCCTACAAGACCGCAACGGTTAATAGATTCGCTGCTGGACAATAAAGTTATGCGGAAACTGCTTCGGGGGGAGATATAGGATATGATATAGGAGCCTTGTCTCCAAGACATCTATCTGAAGCTTAAGGATCGGGTATATAAGGTGACTATGAGGACTGCTACTTCTTGGCTACGGAATTTGATCGCTCGGTGTAGATGTGATTTGTCCCCAGGTACGTGACCTTCCGTGTCTGTGTTCAGCCGCCCGCGTTGGTAGACGCCGACGGACAAATACTGAAGAGTTCAGAAGGCATGCATGTGGTGGTGGTTACCCGTCGACTTGTTTTTTATTCCTAAAAGTACGCAAATGTAGATATATGGGCGATGTGCTATGGATGCCAAGTAGTCGTCCAGTACACCGAGCAGTCTGTTAATGCCGTATTGGAATGAGGTTGCGAGATGAGTAGATAGTGACCTGTCGTAGGGAAGTGAAGTGGTTCATAAATTGGTTGACCATTGTAAGTTGATGTCCACCCTTCAGACTGAGGACCCAGCGACTCAGGGTCGTTGGCTGGAGACGTTAGATGAGGTGACGGCTAACAGAACTGAGTGGCGTGAATGTGATCGATGTTTGGTGGATATGTCTGAAGTGAGTGCGTTTGGTGACGCGGGGCAGTGAAAGTCGTAAGGAAACTGTCTTGCTGGCGATGCTTCACCTTCACTCACAGTTTTGTTTAATTGCAATGTATGGACACTTCGATGCCGAATGTTTTAATGTGACGAAGCCACTTCAGTAGTTAGGTCACTTTTCCTCTTCTCTTTCTCTCCGCTCCTTACAGAGTGCTTTTTTCACGGTCGTGACAGTTAAGCATCAATGAGAGCCGCTGATGCATTGTTGTCTGTGATAGTTGACAGATGATAACCTGGTTTAGGGAAATCAAGTCGTTCACCAAAGTATGAGCAGTGGGTTCATCCCCCAGGTTGGAACCCTCCTAAGTCATTGAGTTAGTTGGTGGTCGGAGACTAGGTGCTCCGGTGGCTATTCGGGCTCGGCGACGTGGTTGTTATTTGACCGAGTTATCTTTTGACTAAGTGCACTTGATGCGGGTTGGCGAATGCTGTGGGAGAGCTATCTCGTTGTTGCTTTACTTTCACTCGTATCTCGATTGTTTATTTGAAAAGTGTCGAGTTTGTAAGAGATTTCTGTTAGCAGTTAGGTCCCCTTCCTTTTCCCAGCTAAGGTTTTCTTCAGGATTATATGGCGTTTAAGCACCAGCGTAAACCACTGGTGTGTTGCCATCGTTGATGATGAAACGGCTGAGGGATGCCAGTAATGCTGTTAGTTAACACATACTTGATAGTCCTTCACCGGGAGTTGACACTTCTTCAAGGTTCAGCTTGTTCATACGTCTCGAAGTCTGGTCCTAGGCTTCTGGCACGCCACTCTTCTGAGGGCTGATTGTGATCAAGTGATGTGTGAGCTGACCAAACTATGGAAGGCTGGAAATGAATCTCCGGCTCACCGGTTTCACAACTGAGTGGGTGGTAGTGTCTCGTGACGCTTGCGCTTTTGCTACTATTGTCTCATTTGATTAATGCACGCTGCGTTTCTTCTGTTTGCATGTTTACCACCTGTCTTGTTAAATTTGCACGTGACTTGCCACAGCTGATCTTATGAAATACATGTGACGAGCTTTTCATTTGCTGGGAAGCAGGGTTAAATATACATAGCCATTGGAAGTCGTACGGGTGCATGCACTGTGTGTCGTACATTTTCGGTCCACAACAGCGGAAAATACCTTCAAACGTTAGAGTGCAGCTGCGATTCGTGGTCCTATGTTAAGAATACGCTTCTTCAGGGCAGTTACGCGTAGAAGGGAATCGTGCTGGGACATCGAGTGCGCATCGCTTTTGCTGTCCCACGGACGCCGTGTGATTGAACCGACGATGGGTCAGTCATTGCACCTACCAGTTTTCCTGCAGTTACGGAGACACACATGGGTAGAACAGAACTAATGCTTGAAACCAGGGCCATGGAGCCCATCCCAAAGTGGTTGAGAGTTGCATTAACTCCGTCGCTAATGAATAACACTCAGCGAGGATGAAACGTGGCTTCATCCATTGCACTTGTCGACCACAGGTCACGGCGTCAATGTCGCATCTTCGTTGGACGTCTTGATAGACGCTCACAACTTACAAATTCTCAAGTATGCTAAAGCATTGTTAATCAGCCGTCGGCAGTCGGTTCTGTGTCCACAAAAAATAACGGACTCCCAATCTTCACTTGCCGTGACTTTAGCCGTGAGTACCACTCACGATCTACCCCGATTTGTACTTTTGATCATTTCACCTAGGTATCGTCGTTTTTTTCCTGTCGGATTTGCTATTTGGTCACTGTTCCGTTGGCGTTGATGGGGGCCTCTGCCCTTCTCGTCGATAAGTTCGTGTTCCGACTGGGCTTGTCTTACACTGTCGCGAACTTCATTAGCAGTGTGACCCAACTTTTTCCGACCCTGTTCACTAAGATTGTGGTGTGCTGATCGAGGTAGCCAGTACTGTGTCCCATCTGTCTTCAATGTTATCGATCCTGGTCAATCACCTCTTTCAGTAGTTTTCTTTTTCAGCTTTCTTTCCATCTGTCTCCAGTTTCAGTTTAGCATGACGTTCCTCCTACTGATGTTTTGAAATTTTAGACATTTATTATCTGATATCTCGACTTATCCGCTCGAATCGTGTCAGTTCTCATGACCACTCGACCCGATATGGTCAAAACCGTTCAACAAGACAGTAGCCTCCTACACACCTCACTCTGTCGACTTCAAATCTACACGTTTGACGTGGCGCAGTGTCACAAAAGTCCAGTGTTCACTACTGAAGATCACCAAGTACATATGTATAAACGACAGTCTTTGATTGAATACGGTATAACATGATACTAAGTGCATGTGAACTACTCAGGTAATCATTTCTACCGGACATTGTACGTCTGTCTGTCATGGACGCCGTTCTCGGAGTATACAGTTCAAATCGGCCGCGTGTCTATCGAATGAACTTATGGTAGTGTTGTATCTGTTACCGTCACAAAACCGGTATGTTCTCGACGCTGCACACAAATGGTTTGAAAGTTGAAAAACCCTAGGTGCTGTTTTTGGTAAGTTTGTCTACGATTCGGTCAGTCGTTCTGGGTACCTCGCGTGGTGACCCGAAGGAATACGGACTCCTGAGTGCTAGACAGTGCGGTTTATTGATGAATTTATAGCTAACAGAGTGCACTAGGAAATTCGCTCAGCTCCTCCATGTTGTTAGGCATATGACTTACCAGGTGGACCTTTTCAACTAGTAGGGGAGTTGGTACCATCTCAGGGGCTTGTTCTATTCGCCAGCCACATGATGCTTTTCAAGTTAAACTAGAATATGCCCCATACAACGGTAAAAGCTGGACGAAATATTAGTGCTTGATGTGCCATCGGCTACATGTGTGGTTTCTCTAAGAATGAGGGTCGTTCTGATGACAGTGGCTTGTAACAGTTTCTAGTTTGCCACACATTTTAGTTCATTTATTCATCAAATTCACTGAGCCTCAGCCATTTGAAAAACTTGCTAATGGTCACTTGGCGGCATTTCTCCGAAATCATTGCACTCGTTTAAGGTGTTATCACCGTTCCATAATATCACCGTTCCTCTAAATCTTGCATCCAACTAAATTAGTCTCAAGGCCCCTGAATGCGAAATCGTTGCAATATCATTATTTGAGCCAGTGATATTACTTGTCGTCAAGAGTCAGCCAGTTGTACGAAAGTATGTTGCTACGCCCCCGGAAAGCGTACCAGTTGGACGTATAATTCGTAAACAACATTCCCATCGATGACACTGTCTCTTAGTCAAAAACGGTGAAATTAGTAGCACATGAATCGGCAAATTTCGATTGCAGTTTTCAACATCAGTTAGACGATCTGTCATACGGCACGCCATACAGTCGCTTCGGTAATTTTCCTACCTGGCAACGGTCCTTTCTGACAAGTGGCGTTTTAGCGTAAGCTTCTTTGTACCGATTTACAAACGTTGTTTATCGGTTGTCACCCGATTCGAACGTCTTTCCGCTCAATCAAACTCCTTGGGATATGAGAAGACAAGTGGTCTGAGTGAACATATTTGGATTCGGTCAGGCAACAGATAAACTGGTCACAGTAGATGTTCATGTTTAAAGTGGAAAGTTAACTAGAGTGGGCATCAGCAGTGTGGTCATGGAAGATTACCGGACGGCCAGAATAGTTGTGACATTGATATTGGAGATAATTGGGATCCATCAGTCGTCATCCTGCACCAGTAGTCATCGAGTGGACTGATTTCCGACTAAGTCATTCTGTGCACCAAACACTACTGTGCTGAAGGCAGAAATGGTTCTCGTCTACACCTACTGACTATTTATTCTGGTCGATTCGTCAAGTTGAACTACGTAATATCGGTCTCTGATAGGCGTCTAGTACCCCGAGTGTCATGTGTTAAGCATACTTGCACATACGGGTTCAGGTGCTATAACCACAACTGGTTACACTTGTTTTCTAGCCTTACGATGGGCGTCTCATTCGAACTACTAAATCAGTGTTCTGCAAGCTGGTGTCAGATCCATTGTATATTGTGGCGACCTGTTAGAATGGCTTAATTTTATCGTTACTTTCTTGTGTAATGTAACACTCCCTGACAGGATATGTTTGTTCAGCACAATTGCGCACGCCGTTTCCGTTCGTGTGGAAATTATTCACTTTTCCGTGTGCTACACGCAGTACACTGCTTGGATGTACATTTTGGTTTTCACCGATCAGGATAAAATATAAAGTATTATTGTTGTTGAATACGCCATCAAACTCAGAATGGAACTCTATGGGAGTGTTGTCAAAATATGCGTGCACTAGATTTTTGAGGTACTAGCCAACGTCAAACCTATCAGTTTAGGACGACACTAGTTTAAGAAAGTACCAAGAGAGTAAAGAGTGGTTACATCCTTAATTCATCTTCCTCATACCAGAGTGGGTTTTCTGTGGGACACGGCTTGACTAAGTAAGTTACAGAGGGTAATCGATTGACTGCAGCTTGGGAACGCAATGATACATAGCTGCGGCGCATGATAAGCTGGCGGTTTTTCTGTGTTATCCTTGGTGGGGGGTGATTTTATTTTCCGGCTGCGTCTCAGGTCGGTCAGGATAAAACCACCACATTGAATACGCCATTGGGTTAGGTTTTCAGCTTCTACACAGCGGGCCGTTTGCTGCCATACGATGTACTGTCCCACGTAGGGTTGCACACTATCAGGATCATCTTGTAGAGGATTGGGACGGTTCTGTCTAGAATCGTGCCTATTCTCCACTTTAACAAAACCAGAAAAACCGATTGAGACAACGACGTTTATTGCAAAGAGACCGGAAAAGCAAGCTGTGAGCAAAGCACAACAGAAGCAGAGCGCGAAATACCAGTAGCTGGCGACCGGAAATTGTAGTTGTGACGGTCGAACAAACGAGAAATTACGGACGTGCAACCAAACAATGTCAATAGTGTCAACAGTCAAAATAAGTAGCAAAATGTAAGATATCCGCACCAAATTTAGTGCGAATGAAGTTGAACAGTTTGGGCGTCGTGTTTAACATGTCATTGATAAACAGATTGGGAATAACAACGTTACGAGCAAGTTGTAATGCCCTACGTTTCAACCACCTCGGGTAACTTTCCTCAGGAGTGTTGTAATCCTCTGTCAATGTGATTTCAATTACAACACCTCTGAGGAAGTCCACCCGAAGTGGTTGAAACGTAGAATATTACAACTTGCTCGTAACGTTGTGTTATTCCCAATCTGTTTATCAATAAGTAGCAAAATAGTTGGAATACGTGGCTAACCAATAGTGTCTCTACTATCTGAGACAGTGACGGCTTGAACTCTTAATCACATACCCGGTAACCGGCCCCTCCATCGCTGAACCGGTATACATCCATCGGACAAAATAGTAGACAACGGCAACTAACGCTGGTCAACTGGCTGAAACGTGGCTTGATAGGACACGACTCTCGCTCCCAACTCACTGCATTTCCATCTGCACCGGCTGAATATTCACTCATCCAAATTAAAGGAGGGTTTGCTGTTATTTGCTTGTTTGTACAGGAGTGTTGTGTGAGTTTTGATGAACGTCACTCTTTTATTCAATCAGTATTTCCTCTGCTCGTCAATTAATAGCATTTGGCGATTGACTGAAATATGGGAAGCGCATTCATGAGTCCAGATTTCGCCACTGGAAGTTAGTTGAAACAGTGCGCGTGAACGGCCAGAGTTGGGCAATTCAGGGGATGTATGAACACACTCATACTACAAGGTAATAGTGATTCAGGTTGCGAATGAGTTGCTACCTTTCCTGGTGGGAGCTATACATCGGTTTTGCATGGTCGCGTTCATCGCCTTGATCTGCAAGGATACAGACACACGCGTTATTATCTGGCCATGATTTCTAGATATTTCAAGATGGCATTCCTTCGGCTTGTTGGTTCTATGATCAATGTCCGCTGAGCGCTGGAGGCCATTTTACACATTTTCTTGTCCGGCAGTGCGTGCCACTCATTAACATTGTTGGAACGGTCCAGGAGCACAATATTCACTCCGAGTCTGACTACCGGGTACGTACAATGTTGAAAGCAGAGTCTCAGTATGTTGAATTCGTGTTGTTTTATTGACCCTGTAAACTAGAATGTCCTGGGACAAGTTTGTCAACCTAGTGAGGCATGGAAAAAGTTTTGGTTTTAAATCCTGAACCAAAATAACAAGTTAACGGGCCGACCAAAACAAAGCAGGCCGAAGTTCGTAAATGTGAAAAAGCTACAAATAAGCGGGACTGTCGAAAATATAATTTACAACGCTAGCTCCAACGGTTAACCAAGGTTTGTGGACGCTGCAGGTGTAAAAACTGTTGACGGCACGGTTAGTTGTTTCATAATTTCCTAATAGGCATGTTGGGTTACAAGGTGATATATGAGAATAACGCCTTTGGGAAGGTTGAAATTTTCGTTTGCAGTCTGTGTGCGACCACTCAGCATTTTCTTGATTCATTAGTGTCGCTCAAAAATGAGGTAGCAGCAAACGTTTGATTGAATTGGTGGCTTGCTCATTTCAGTTGAAACACCTTCCGGTATAGTTACTAACAGGCCACTTTGAAGGACAGTTGTTTTCTGACTGAACGAACAGGATTTTCATAGCATTGAAAGAGATCGATATTTCGTTTATACCACATTGGATAAGTTTACACTGTTACACCAAGCCGGAGCCAGTTTAACTGAACCATACTGACCGTGGATCAAAATACTACTTGCAGGCATTCAATTACTGTACCTCATAGATTGATGCCGCTTCAAGCGAAGGTCTAAATTGGCCATACAACTCATCAGTGTTCAACAATAATTCTGGCTATCCTCCGGATTGCCTGGTGGACTGTATGTTATAGAGGGTGAATGGATCACCTTGTCTAAATGCACAGTTTGTCAGCTCTCGGTGCGGCATCCTCTCCGATAGCTCACATGCTACATAAGGACGTGTGGTTCTGTTGTTGGTGCAAATTAAATTGATGCAGGTAATTCACTTCTAAGTCAGTAAACCTACCACATTGTTCCTCACCGACATAGATGTCCAGGTGCGATGAGTCAGCCAGTTAACTTGAAAAATGAAGTTGAGTTGGCTCAGGCTGGAGCACTGCACGGATTGTAGATGTGCCGAGAGAAACCGGCTACCTAATTAAGGGCAAGTGATGATTGTTGGGCAGTTTACTCTTAAGAATGAATTCATTGGACGGACTAACGCCATCAGGTGCTACGATGCCAGCAGCAGAAACCGGGCAAATAAGAAAACCTAATCAATTATTGAAGATTTCGGTGGTTTAAAAGGCATCCAATCTTGTCGCACTTGTATTAAACGCATGAGCTGCACTCGCGAACGATTTTTCGTGATGTATCCGAAACGTCGTGTTTGGCGCAATATCCATGGATCTGCGCCGTGTGATCGTTGTACTCTGCGGCATCTAATGCACACAAATCCGAACTGACCTTCCGCTTCTCCATACAGCAATCGCAATTGTTTACTCTACGATCTTTTGAATGGACTATTGAAGCGATTTCTTCAGATCGGATCAGGTTTGTTCCAAGTGACCCAAACGATATGCGGATAGCCAGTTCGATCTAATTACTTGACTGGTGGTGACAATGATCCGTATCGTGGGTTCTGTCCTGAACGCCACATAAACCACCACTCATTCCGGTTTAGATAATGGAAAGAACCTGATCCTGGTTAGAAGCAGAACTGACGAAC
The DNA here is from genome assembly GCA_008508345.1 of Paragonimus westermani. Classification (NCBI taxonomy): domain Eukaryota; kingdom Metazoa; phylum Platyhelminthes; class Trematoda; order Plagiorchiida; family Troglotrematidae; genus Paragonimus; species Paragonimus westermani. The sequence goes on from QNGE01006624.1 coordinate 24,275, forward strand.
AACGGTGTTTAAACAATGACCACTACGGGTAAAGGGTTTCTCGTTACACACTCTCAAGCCAACAGCTAGCGTTATTCCCGTCCGTTCGGTGAATCCACCGTCACAGGGGGTTGACGTGATAACCTGCCTGTTTGATCTAACCTTGTACCCACTCGCCTACTGATTCCATGATTGAAGCAAGTCACTGAGTTGCTAATGCTGTTGACCCACATCTTTTCGCTTTGTTAATTAGCAGGAAATGAGGTATATTTCGTCCAACCACGTTGAGTCCACTTTCTCGTTTCGCTTAAGTTCGACTGGCACACATTTCATTTATGAAGCGTATTGGTATTACTGAGTTTACGCGCTTCCCCTGTTACTGAATCGATAAACAAACAGCAGCTTTTATTTATTACTCTTCATATCTCAAAGCCAGTGCTAAAAATAATCTCTGATATTCACATCAAAGTGACGACGAATATTATTTGACGAAAGAGATTCAGTTTTACTTGAGAATTATTCGAAGTTCGAATCTGTATCCTGGACAAAATCTAGACAGTTTGCCCGGTGGACCAAGTTTAAAGAATAACTGCAATTATGTTGGTCACGTGCTGTGGCGCACTTTACAGGAAATAAGAATCGTTTCTGTGTCACGTGACCAAAGGTTTCCTGTATCGATCGCGTTTATGAGGGTGACTCTTGTCTTACTGATCTACCATTGCCTGATGAATAGATCTTTCAACTTAGTGTGTAATATCTTACCCATCCATAGTTGAACAAATTTAGCCAGCGGGTTACTAGGGTTCTTGCAGCCACTCAGATACAGGTATGCTTGAACAGTTCGTGACAAATTCCCGGGACTACATGTTAGGCACTACTCTAAACAAGATAAAAAGTACGGTACAGAACGATTAACTGTGCCAGGAGAAGATGGATTACGTTCGTATGTAATAACGAGACATCATCTCACTGCTCCAGTTGGGTTCTCTAGTTAGAACTGCATAACTGGACCATTCGAAGTACCACCCGCTCGTTTCAAAAAACGTAACTACACCAAGTGGAAAACCACTCTACATGTCACCTGGGTAGTGTCAGGATAGGTTTCGATCGGTTGTAAACAGGTCAAAATTATGTCACGAATAGAGCAACGGGGTGTTTTTCGTTGGAAGACGATTCGACCAGAATCCCCCGGAAGACAAATCAATGGATTAACAGTATAAGGCGTACTCAGCAGTGTCTTAAGATAACATTGTGGTTTGTTGATCCACTTCTGTCAACTGAACGACTGAACTTGCCCTCCCGGACAGTGAGCAACATTTCGAAACAACACGGAAACACTACAGGTTCACGCATTGCCACCATGTTTCGCGAAAATGGAGGTTTCAGTGATGTTTTAACAAAGTAAGGCTTAGGCACACCTTGCACATCTTACTAGGTGACGGTTTCGAGGACAGTTGCCTCCGGAAAGCAACAGTCCGCACACAGTCCTAACCTAAATAATGCTGAAAACTGTTGTGGTTTCACGTCGAACTCTGTTTGCGAAAAAGGAAGTCAGTCGAATGTCTGGTGAGATTCTGCCGAGACTAGATTATATAGAGAATCGTATCAAAGCAAAGCAAACATGTTACATCAGAACCTGCTGCTAACGTTAACTGTTACTTTTTTATACGTGCTTACTAGCTTAGAATATGTCTGTTTTCCCTTCCGAATGATGCTACAAATTTTCACGTTTTCTTATTAAATCGAATTTAAAGCGGCTTCACAGGAAATCGCCTGCATTTCCCATATTTATGGTCTCATTGATTATTCCTATCCTATGTTGTGATGTGAAGAGGGCTTAGTTCGTGTATGCTTGTAGTGGACAAGTGGGTATGCGCTCGACCCTCGTCCACTAACAATTTGAAACGACTTTCCTGAAGAGCATTCAAAACGTAGTCCCATAAGGCATCACACTAAAAGAGCGCGTCAAGGTTGGGAAACAAACCGTATATTTCCAGCAACGTTAGGAACTATGATCAGCAGTTAGTTCTAGCCTAATCTGGGACCAACGGCAGCAACCAAGAGAAGAAATGAGAGAAACATGAGGTGGGTTTTAGCCCACTTGGCGACATTCAAAAGCACGCCAATTGAGAAGTGCGTGGAAACTTTGAGTGCGTGAAACAACGCTCGAAAAGGTCCATGTCGAACGACCTTGAATAATGGAAGGATAGATAGGTCGTTAGGAGAGGAGCAAACATTCGCTGCGTGCAAGTAGTTGCACGGCTGAAGAAAGTGACACTGAGTCCATATCAGGCCTCTTATAGCAGGCTTACACAGAATCATGCGTACAGAACAGACAAGCAACAAACCACGGTTGCAACCATACGGTCGCTGGTCGCTACATGCTTTCAACTAAATGTTTAACTGCACTAAATGGANCATGCTTTCAACTAAATGTTTAACTGCACTAAATGGAGAAATTCAGTTTCATCTCCCCAATGAATATAGTATCCAACTATTGTTGTGAGTCGACAAGGCAGAGGGCGCAAGGATAGTTCATTCGGGTGGCAACTGCGTGCGTTATGCGGTTCAATACAACAAACCCACTCGTTTGCATATAACATTGGTCGCAGGACGTCGTGGTTGTAACAGTTACCAATGCCCACTTCCTGCACGTACCGAAAACCATTCCATGTCAAACTGCACTCCAGTATTTCTTCGCGTGCTCCTCCTAGCTACTTCAGTGTCTAAATACATACTCCTACCGAACAGTAGTTGTGTGAGTAGTGTGATGCAATCACTCGTACTCTACACTATCTCTCATAACATTGTTAGAAAAATAATTTTCGAATCTCTTCCCTTTTTAAAACCTAGGTGATCAAGCGTATTTCTCACTCAGAATGAAATCGGGTATCCTCCAATTTGCAACCTTTTTCCCCTTATGAGTTCATGCCTATTTCCAAGGTCCCGTTTTTGTTAAGATATGCAGGTGGTGTGTTTGGCGTCCAGAATTTGGCGATATCCTCAAACCACATAATGGTTTCATAGAACTGCTTAGAAGGTTTATGACACACCTCTTAGAGCACAATACACCAAAATGCGTTGGTTTATTTCCCCCTCTGAGGGAGGAACCTACCAGCAGCTTTTCGAAATTATGGTTCCAAATACATGTCGGAAACAAGATTCCTTTTAGGCACCATTTGGTTAAGTATTTAGACGTAACGCTGATTCATGAGTTAACGTGACCTCCTCAAATCAACGGCAGTTTTTTCTAAGGTGAGAAGACTACCGCGACATATTGTGACTGCATGCGAACTTCTCTTCGGTCTATTTGTAACTGTAATCTTACACAGACTTCTAAACAAAGATTTCGGAGTCCTTTCTCAAACCGTCAGACACTTGTCTGGTATTCTTTGTTATGTCATAATTAATACCCTTGTGGCTCAAAACTTTGAAGCCTGCGAACCACATGCTTCCAAAATTTTGCCCTACTCTAGTCAATTCCTCCATTTTAATCTCTCTAAACGTATATCCACGTCTTGAACTATGTCCGGTTTAAAAAATATATAAATACACATTATCGCAACGCTTGCTCCTTGGTTTGTACACCAAAGTTTCCCCCAGCCTTGTGTCAATTCGAATCGAGAGTCACAATAAGGAAACGGCGAGTCTGCAAATAAACTTTGTTTATTGATTTGTTCACAGTTCACAAGCGAACTTTAACACAAGTGAGGGAGCTAGGGAGTTGGACGTAAGGGCAACTTTAGCAACAGCAACTACACGACGGCCGCCAAAGAGGAAGAATACTGACGGAAATTCCAGTCGAACTTCAGAATTCAAACAAGCATCATACTGGTTGAGCGGCGTTCCCAACGGCAATAGCTAAGACATTGTTATCTTAATGAAGGTAGCCTACAGTGAAGATGGCGCGGATTCACTGTACACGAGCGAGTAAAATTGGGATACTCACGCCAACACACTAGCTTTGATTTTAATGGTTTTTAATAAACTTACATTCATAAGATAATGCGAACAAGTGCAGTGGTACTAGTAGGGTAACACTTAGGTCGCAGGGAGTTTAGGATTTTGAGGACTTCGAAGGTGACCTCACCACAACGTATATATGCAGTTAGTCTACTATCTCTTATGTAGCACAGTCATGACATTCTACGGAACTATCGCCGTAATGCTCGACTAGTGTTGTGAGCCAAGAATTCAGGATGGGCAAGAGTTGCTTATCTGAAACATTAACAAAGGGAGTACGTGCTTCAACATGACTACACACAAAGACACTCATGTGCACAAAATCATTAATCCTGGTGTGACATGGTTGCCAATGCATAGTACATGTACGTGAAACACGATTTCATGCCAGAGTAACCCCAATGTTCCGTCGAGTATTTTTCCTCCATGTGTGTGGTCTTGCCTGGCAACTGAAAAGTATTATAGTGCGATTGTTCATCTTCATTACACTGCTGACTTCATTGAAACGTTCCGTTTTCCGAAGATGTGATTGTATAAACCCTAGATATCCGCTTTCCAAGGTGCACTAAGCAATTTCTTGATTCGACCTGTGTACGCGCAATTCCAACCAGGTTGGAATTGAGAACTGGAATAAATCAAAGATGGACTGTGAAGTAATCTAGAATTACAGTTGTTCTGTTAACGTATGGCAGCGGATAGTAAAGTGAGTTACGGTTAGTTAAGAGTCAGTCGTCGACAGTGAGAACAAGCTGGAAGTGTTTGCCCACGAGGCTATTGGCGCCAATGAGCAAATTAGCGCGAATAATCAAAAGTGGTCACCTGCATTAGGCGGACAACAAGGAAACTTTCATAATGACTTATGCTGAGTACGAACAGATATATTCAAAAGTATTCTATACGTCACACACGTCAACCGGAAGCATCCGCAACCCAATACTGTTCGGAGGCGCATGGCCTAACCAAGTAGGCGGGGCGCAACACGTCATATCGATCGAGCGACCCACATCGTCGTGGGCGGTGGTATGGTTCCACTCAGCCAATCAGACTGCAGCTGTGCGGTCGAACGTCTGTGCTCCATCCGGCTGTTTTCTCGCGTCGCTTTCCGATACCCCCTGCAACGTTATTTGTTCTGACGCACCGACTGCCACATATCACCGTTTCATTTGACCCGCTCTTCCAAGAAACGGTGTTGCCGCGTCTTTCTTCTTCCTCGGTTTTGGGTCCTGCAGACGAGCACCTAACAAAAGGGACCATCCACTGAATACAATGAAATACACATTGGGTGTGTCTAATTTTGCACCGTATCTACAAGCTAAGATCGTTCATAACCCTCAACGGTATTGTTTTAATCAAACCAAGAAAGACCGTTTAGACGGTTTGTCTGAAGTCGTGACACTGCGCAACGTAAACCTATGTGGGGATGAAATGTAGTGACCTGAAGATAACACCGGCCTGTCAACATTGCGCATAATGCGTCTGATGCCGTTGCCCTATGCATGCACTCATGTTCATTTGGTTGCATGGCTTGTGCAATTCAGTGACGTCATACGTACTTTCGGTTTGCTCCCGAGCTCGACGGCTGGATCTTTGGTTACCCTAGTAATTACTGCGTCTCAGTGTCGTTAGGCGCTTCACGAGGCCTGCTGTGACTTTTGAATACTATACGTCGAGTCTTCTGTTTCTGATGGTTGGGAACAGCGGTGGTGCTGT
>QNGE01006625.1:8848-21068 GCA_008508345.1 Paragonimus westermani
AGAAATTGAAGGAGTTTGAGTACCGTATTCCAAGATCTCTGACCGAAGTGGCTGTATCAATATTACAACCATCTAGTGAGATGGAGCCATTGGGTATTTTACAACCATAAGTGAGGATGTTCGATTTGTCTGCTGAGAACGACATCAGCCATGTTCTGCACCACAACTGCAAGGAGGCTAGGTCCTGTCGTATATCTTGTAGACAGAAATTGATGTTACTGCCCTGGAGGAAGGTGTAAACGATTTTGATATCGTCAGCAAACAAAAAGGGCTTGCCATGTGTGATAACGTCGCACAGATCGTTTATGTACATTAAGAAGAGCAACGGACCCAGAACGCTTCCTTGGACCACCCCACTAGTTACTGGTTTTGGTGTTAAATAGAGTTCTCCTATTTTGACTGTTCGAGTGCGACCTTCGAGGTATGACGACAGCCAGCTATACAAGGGATCTTGTATGCCAAAAGATGCTATTTTGATCAAGAGGCGCTTATGAAGCACACGATCAAATGCCTTTTGCATGTCCAAGAGTATGATAATTTCTGCACTTCCATTATTGACGGACGTCGATATATGGTTTAAGAATTTCAGCTTACGTCATACAAGAGCATTTGCTAAGGAAACCGTGCTGAGAAGGGTTTATAAGTTTTTGTGTCCTTAAGAATTCGACTATGTGCACCTTTATTATCCTCTCAAACATTCGCGAGCAGATTGATATGCCCAAGGACACGCTGTTGATCGAACTCTCTCGGTATCTGAGTTGCCTTAATATACGTTTCTTTCTGATTCGTGGTTTTTCCTATTCTGTGAAGTAGACCTATTTGTGCTCGATTGCCAACGTTAGACACTGTGTGCACTGTAACCTGTGATTGACCCAATTGGAATATTACACCAGTTATTATCGCGTGCTGGTAAATATCCATTTTTTACCATTTGATCACCAAAATTTACGTACCGTTTGTTGTATTTTGTCATATTTGCTTTCTTTGAGACCTCCTGAACGTAACCCATTGATAACAGTTGAATACCAGATGGTGATGCCCGCTAAGTCAGCCAATTTCCAGAAATTGCCAGTCGTCAGGCCATCATCCCTGCGCAAAAAGAGCTTGTTGACGGTGAAGAAAGGTGTAAAATCATTAGATTGTTAAGTCAACACCCGACCCACCCCTGCTATTGCAGCGGAGATCGAGGCCGCCGCTAAAACGACAGTCTCAACAGCAAATCGTAGCACATCACACAATGTATTCGTGGATCAGGCTAAAAAATAAGGGAATTAGTGGCTGGAATAGTGAAACTACACAGTAGAAACGAGGAGCTTGCCGAAATTTTGCACGAATTGGATCTGCTATTGTGCATTATAAATGTTTCAAGTAACATCCGCCATCAGACCACCCTAGTCACAAAGATCTCGCAGCCGCAGGAACGCTCATTGATAGTGTAGCTACGGAAGTGAACAAGCAGTTAAACTGTGCAAGCAAAGTGGTAGTGCTTAACGTACCCGACAGATTACTTATGCTGTCGGTGAAAAGGATCTTACTCAAAGCCAGTAAAATGGAAGAACAAGAGTGCTACTGTTCAAGACTTCGCAAGAACGTACAACAGAAGCACTGCCCATTGTTGCTACAGTTTACAGGTTAACTAATAGCAACGAATTTGTCAGAAGACAAGAGCAAATCAGACGTGACACAAATTTTAAGTTCATGAAAGTGTTTGGTGACAAGACACCACTCCAAAGGGAACTGTTGCGAGCCAATATTTCCCGAAAAGGAAACAGCCAATAATCTCATCGATCTGATTGTAGATCTCGACTACTCCACGAGTTCTCTGGACCCGCAAGTTACAACTGGAATGGCCGTTGCGTTGCCGGTCTGGGCAAACGCTGAAAAACAAACCACGTCTAGCTTTGATAACGCCAAGCGCGTTCAAGTTTCCGCAACGAAACTCACAGCTATTGCTAAAAGCACACCCCCTAGTGCTCAACATCTCCCAATGTCAACTGCAGCGTTGACTAGAAAAAGTCCTAGACCTGAGGCATCCATAGTTACTCAGAACACTGGAAGAAGCAGCTTGAACGCCACTGATAATGATGAGGCTGTGCAAACAGGCCATCCACTTCTTATCAGGGGAATTTTTCCCCGTTATATGGAGTAGTCGGAAGTCCCAACGGCAAGTACAAAACACCCGAACAATGCTCTAAATCAGCAGTAATACCTGCATGGTATTTACCAGAGCACAGTATTTCGGATTTGCAATATAAGAGTAAACCAAATGAACTTTACAAGCGTCATGAATCTGGTTTTGAAAACCACATTTTAAGAAGCAACGCTTCGCATGTAAAACCGCACAATTTATCTCACACTGCTTCCAGGTCAACCTATTACCACACTAGAGGTCACGGTTGCCATCCGTTATCTGATTCTCCGTAGTAACTCATCCTCCTACCCAAAATATGAGTGCTACTAGGAACCAAGTTCCAAATATGTATACCCCAGCAAGTACGTCGTCACTTGATTATGTTAATTACACAAATCTCTGCCAACCCAGTCCTTTTTAGTGTACCCCTTAATACTTACCCAACCACAGCCTGCCCCTTTTCACATGTCCCACTCTGTAATCCCACCATAATGACGCTCTTCCAGCACTTCCTATCTTGAAGCCAAACTTTTACGACCCCCACTCGAACATGAGCAGAAACTCGGTACATTCCTTATATCAGGTCTTTCCGTTCGGTATTCCACAACCCACTGCTCTATCTGTCATGAAGTTCTTTAGCAGCTCATCTGCTGTATCTGACAAAAAGAATTTCATGAATTTGTTACTCATGAACGCAAGATCATTGATAAGTGGGCTGCAAATGTTCAAATCTTTTGTCTTTTCATCTAATCCCCATATCATTATCGTCACTGAGACGTGGTGCTCTCCTGATACCCCGGACAGTCAGATTAACATCGTAGGATATCACATGTTTCGAAAGGATCGTCTCACAGGACAAGGAAGTGGATGCACCATTAACCTGAGTGGAAATTATTCCTCAGTGACACTTGACGAGTCTATACTTCATAAAATCGAAGACTCCTTGTGGTTAGTGGTCTCTATTTGTTTCCGCGAGCTACTTATAGGATGCATCTACAGACTGCCTAATGCTGCGAACGATGGTATAACTCACCTTGTGAAGAAATGAATCCTATGTTCAACATGCCTTGCGAACACAAACTAATAGGCGGTGACTTTAGCATGCCGAATACCTCATGGACCTCATTCTGTGTTCTAGCAAAACAGACAGAATTCCTTTCATGCATTCAGCTGAATGGTTGGAACCAACATATCTTAACGCCCACCAGGAAGGAGCATAATATGGACCCCATATTTACCATAGGTTCTTCGTCTGCAAAGATATCTGTTCTGCAACGATTCCCAGGAAGCGACCACAATGTCGTCAAATGTCCGTTTGGTATCAATGTGGCTACCAAACCGACAGTCGTATACTACTGTCCGATAAAAATAATTGATTAGAATGCTCTCTATTCCCTAATAACTCGAGAATTGCACTTTCATTCACTGTCATCTACGCAAGTCTGATAGGCTTGTGTTAGAAAACATTCAACGATCGTTTACAAAAAGCTTAGTAAGATATTCTTCTTCGCTCGCCTACAGACAGCGCTGTGGAAAACTTGGTATTGATCCGCCTTGGTTGCGCAGACTGAAGTTGAGCCTGATCCTGCTGTATAAACTCATACATTCGGATGTGATTGCTACAACGTTTGCTGTCCACTAAAAACACAACCCTCCATACAGTCTAAGAAATAGGGGTTCCGCCTTGCCAACATTGATATCCCGGAAAATCACACATGCAGGCTTCTTCTTTGTAAAGTATTCCTATATTTGAACTAGACTTCCCAACGAAGTTAGAGCCAGTAACGACATTCAACGTTTAAAACAAGGTTTTGACAACTATATTACGTTAACAAACACAGTGTCCATCTCCAAACTCTCCGCATCCGCCGATGACCTCTTTTTGTGTGGTCCGTAAAACATTTAGCCTTCGGATGCGCACAACGTAGATAAACATACGCTGTCTATAATAACAAAAACAATAATGATGATGATGATAATAATGATGATAAAATGGTGTATTTTCGACGCATTTGTGAGAAAAAACACTCAAAATAGCGTGATCAACGTAATGATTTTTAAGCATATGCATATTTGAACACCAAATTTGAGAATTGTACAACGAGTCAGCCATGTGAGTAGGACAACAGAACAGACAAAAGCAGACATTGTATAAAGGGAAAATTCAGGTTTAGGCAGGAAACTTCGACCTTCATAGTTCTGAGACGATAGTGCTTGGGATCTGCATAATTCGAAAAAATAAATGGTTGGTTACATTAATTTGAACGCCACAAAGTGATCGCTGGCCTGATGCTCAAGCTCGTGCCAAAAAAACAGTAGTTGGAGGATGGAGGTGTATTGGCGAAAACGTTGACCATTATTCCATGTAGATAATCCCGAAAATATGTGCAGAAAATGTTTTCAAGATGTGTGCGAGGTGGGGACGCATGTACTCTCGCAGGGAACGCGCGGACCGCTCGGCCGGACGTCATTATTCGCTCAAGTTTCTAAGAATTTCCAGGAGCTCGCGGTATGCTCAGCCATCGCGGAATTTTAAGTGTCCGGGCGGGGTGAGATGTTTCCTCGTGCGGGATATATCGGTGAAACCAAGGATGGAGGGCGGAATCATGCGATAAACGGGAGAACGTTAAACTGACTATTTGAGCTATGACAAACAATGGAAAAAATGATATTCTGGCATAACTTTCTGTGTGACGTTAATAGCATTGTGTCGATTAATAAAATATATACCACATGCGAACACCTGCCATCGAATAACGCGAAAAGAGGTCGATTATAAGCTATTCATACTATACGATTATTGCCGAAGTTAGATGTCAATAATATTGGCACAGACGGTATACAGAATGAGAAGAATGTTTGACAATACCGCGTGGTCTATCAGGGGAGAAAAAGGAAGAGTTGTGACTCGAGGTTATTATGCAGTCATGAGGCGAGCGGGATAAGTTTGTTGAACAATTTTAGCTTGCACAGGTTTTTGCATGGTGGTTTAAAACTCAGACACACAAGCTATCAATAATTATGGGGTGAGGGTGTACCAGGAGGATTGGGTTGTTACTGACGGGCATGTATATTGACACCTATACGTGTTGACTATAGACATGCTTTCTTGTTCGCTGGTCATTCCGAGAGGTGCGTGACCTAACACCATGCAACACAGAGGGTTTTTCGTCAGATGTTATTAGGTCCGTTTTCGAAGATAACGTCCTCAGACAAACAAAGCTTGAAAATGGACATGACGTTCGTCATTGTTTGAAATGTTTCTAGGTTTCGTTCGAATTGGTGTATATTCTTACTGAACCTAGTTGCATACGGGAGTTTGTTCCAAATGTAGGAATATTTTATCAGGAAAACATTTGAACGCATATTTTTCCGAGATTTAGGAGCTGCCAATGTGAAGTCCTTGATTCTGATGTTACAAATCGGCCTGTGTTGTGAGCTATCCACGAGGATGACGGTGAATTTGTTGCCATATACAAAATTACACATGAGTGAAAGGTTGAGGTTGAGTCGCCGTAACCAGAGAGGATCGAGTGCAAGCGTCCGGCAGCGTTCTGTGTAGCTCAGAGAAGATGGATAACCCAATAAGCTTTTCGTGAATGCACGTTGGAGGCCTTCCAGAGATAGCCTATCAGACTTGGGCAGGTAGCCATATATGAACGTGTAGTACTCAAACTGGGGTCGTACACAGAGTTTATAAAGGTGTAATCGTGCAGCAGGTAGGAAGAATGAGTGTTCAATGTAACCTATCTTCCTTCTGGCTTTAGCGACTAGGAACGATGCAATAATAATGATAAAATGGTAATGATAATAATAATTGTAAATGTTTCGACGCATTCGCGAGAAACACGCTCAGGAGGACCTGATCAACCTACAGATTTTCAAAGATATATATCTGTACACCGAACCTGAAAATTGCACAACGAGTCAGCTATGTGGATAGGCCAACCAAACAGACAAAAACAGCCATTATATGCACCGAAAATTAAAGTTTGGGGTGAAAGTCGTCAAAATAGACGGGGTCAAAAGGCAAATGACTGCCGTTTAGGAAAATTCAACGCACGCAACAGAGAAGTGGACAGTTCGCTCGCTTCACAGTTTAGTCCCCAAAATATGGGATGTCACACTAATTTACTTTTTACAAGGTTGTGGGATAGAAGATTTTTAAATATTTTATGTCAATCCGGGAAGAATGCCCAAACGCATCTTCGGAGTGTTTCGCCATTAGGTGATAAAATTGGCGTCCGAAAAATGCCAAGATAGGTCGGCTTTGGCGAGGCAGGGCGAAAAATCCCGAGAACCTAAAAACGATTGGGCAATTTCCGACGCACGATTTGGTCGATTGCTCGGAAACGTCAAAAAATTGAACATCTCGCGAACTGTTCAGCTGAGACGAAGTTCCGTGTGCCCATCCGTCGTAGAAAAATTTCCTCGCTCGGTGGATAATGTGGGGATCGGAAAGGAGAATGTAATTCCACACGTTGGATGAGAAAATGTGAGGTTATAAAATTCACCGAGACAAAGAATATGCTAGCGGAATTTTTTGAGAGAGTACTCATACTACATTATTATTTTGCTATGATTATTGCTGTTTGTTGTGGTATTTTGCTATATACTCGGGATTTACTCGGGCATACGGAGAATTGAGTCGACTGTTTGGAGGGCCGCATGAAATGTGTCTGATAACTAAAGCTTACATGACGTCGTTCTGCTGGATTTATCATTAAGCGCCGCGTTCACATGTCGAGGGGCGTTACACAGCGGGGGTGGTTATCTACGTGATGCGCATTCGACGGCTAAATGTTTTACGGACCACACAAAAAGAGGTCATCGGGGGATACACAGAGTTTGAAGATAGACATTGTGTCACATTGCGTCACACGGTCAAGAAATTTTAGCTGGCATGTAATACGCGCACGTTTGTTGAGAAACCCATGCTGGGAGTTTATAAGGTTTCCTGATGACGGGAATTCAAATATGCGATATGTTATTATCCATTCCAACATCCCGAAACAAATTGAACTACGGTTAATGAGACGATAATTGCTGACTCCATGTCGCGAGCCACTTTTATAGCGGGGCTTAAGTGTGGAGTTTTTCCACCGAAGAGAGAAGGAGCCTGATGCTAGAGAAAGTGTATAAATATTAAGCAGAAGTAGAGGGATGTCTTCCCCTCCGTATTTTAGAGCAACAGGGTGAATGCCATCAGGAACAGGTAGGTAAGAAGATTCGATAATATCTAACTGAGAGCGTATGAACCCTGCATCAACAGGGATATGGCTTAGGAACGTACTTGTACTTACAGGGGGAGGTGTGGGCAGTATGTGTCCTTCAATATCAAAGGAAGCAGCCAAATATTAATTAAAAACATCACAGGTTGCTACAGAACCATTTACAGTGGTTTTGTCCTGTAGTGTCATTACTGAGATGGCAGGGTCTCTCCCATTATTCCTTCGTCTCATTAACTGTGAGTTCTTATCTGTGCTCTCAAGCGCACGTTCTTCTTCACTTATTTGGAGCAGTTTGGTTTCATATTCGATTGCATTGAAAATTTTATGCAGTTGTATGATGAGAGAGAAGTCGCATGTTTTCCAGTACCGTGATTCAAGACATTTGAGCTTGCCTTGCTCCTTTGGAGTGAGACGTGTGCCGTTGCCGTACATATTACGGTGTTTTGACTTTTGCGGAGCTAAGATGTTCATGCAAGACCTGAAGTGTTCATTAAATGCCTCGGTTTCAATACTGAGGTCGGAGGTAAGAAAAATGTGTTCCATTCCAGAGATCTCGGCAGCGTGATGAACACGTTCTAGTCGATAAATTTTGTTTGACGGTAGTGTGTGGCGGTCGACTCTTTAACAGCTTTTAGGTCGAACATTAAGTTAACTATGTTATGGTCACTTCTTGGAAACTGTTCTGAGACGGATACAGTGGCAGAAGGGGTGTCTGTGGTAAAGATGTGGTCTAAAGTGTGGTCCTGTCTAGTAGGCACTAAAACATGTTGGCGCCATCCGTTTACTTGGACACATGCAAGAAACTCAGCTTGACTTGCGGGAGCAGTAAAAGAGATCCAGAAGATATTGGGAATGTTGAAGTATCTGCCAATTATTTTGTACTCTGAGGTAAGTTTGATCCATAGTTCAGTTCATTAATATGGTTTGTCAAGTCGTCCTGAGTGGCGTTATGTGGTCTGTAGACACATCCTGAGAGTAATTCACAGGGTCCGGTCGAAACTAACAGCCACAAGGAGTCATCTGTCATACCAAGACATAGCTCATCGAGTATGGTTGAAGAATATTGCTCCCCTAGGTAGATTAAACATCCTCCACCTCGTCCTACACCACGATTTTTGTGGAGCATGTGATAACCTGTAGGGTTTAGTTGTGTGTCTGGAGTCTCAGGGGTGCACCAAGCTCCAGTGACTGGAATAATATAAGGATTATATAAGAATATAAAGGATCTAAAGATATGCATCTTATTAATTAGCGAACGTGCATTGAGAAACAGCAAACTTAGTGCATTTTTCTTGTTCAACATCATGTTTATACTTTTGAGAACATCTAAAAGAGAAATATCTTTGTGATTCAAGGACCCCGGTGACAATGCTTGGTCTGGTGTCCTTGTAATGAGCTTAGTAGAGAATGGTTGGGTGTCACCTGCGTTTTATTCCATGACGGGAAGTGTTGGAGAAGTGCAAGTAAGGTATAGTTGGTTAGTAGAACAATGGGGGACGGAGTTGGCAGGGATGTTTGAAAGGTATGTTTTGCTTTCCTGGGAAAGACAGTTTTTCTGCTCCCTTGGTGTGGTTCGAACGTTTATAGTTCACATGCATGGCTTTATTCACCAATTCCTCTCAGTTGACCACGCGATCATACAACATTCAAAGCGAACACTGGCAAGTCCTCTATTCACACCTCCGAGGATTGATCGAGCTACCGTGCACGCGCTCTGAACTTAGTGCAGGTTGTCTCAGTCACCGCCCGTCGTTTCCTGATTAACAAATAGTTGATTCTGCAATATCTGTGCCTTTCTAACAATACGGTTACGATTATCTGTATTTGCGTCCTTATGCGCGAGTCCAAGAAGTAGGTTAACTTCAGGTATATTGCTTTGTGGGCCTGCAACAAGCTTAGGCTTGTTCATTCACAACTCCGAGAAGACAAAAATGGACATCCTCCTGTTTGCCCTTTCAACCGTAGATGCCGACAGTAAAGGACTGCGACACCAGCGGCTCACACGGATGGCACGAGATAGACCATGAAGATATTCTCCCGACTTGATCAGCGAAAAGCCATCAATATTCAAGTATAGTGCAGTGACGACGCCGTCCCGCACCCGCCGACATGCCAACTCCTTTGTAGTGCCATTAATCAAACTGAAACGTGCATATTCACCTGGATGCCTGGTGACTGATAAGCCTCTTCTTTTTTATCCTGAGCATTTTGTGTGTACACGAGTCATACGGATCCGTATGTCGTACTCGCAACATGTCTATATGATCAGCACCATATTTGACGGTCCCCAATCTTCCATTCATGCACTGAATTAAAACATACGCCGCCTGCAACTGACAGGCATCCTCGAATCAAGGTGAAAGTTGTACGTGCGACGTAGGGCTCACTGGGTTGTTGATGCAAATCTCGTTTTATTTTTTTGTTACATGGTAAGAGGTGGTTTAGCTGGGCTCAACAACTTAAGGCCTGCTACACCAAGTTGCTTTTTTCCCAGGTTCGCAATTATCAGACGCGAAAAACAAAAGGACGTTGAGGGGAGAGACCAAATATTGACTAAAAGAAATGTAAAAGTAGCCTCTGATAGAGCCATAAACGACAGCGATATGTGAATCAGCTAGTGATGCTAGAGACTGGCCGTCAACGAGCGAGCAAACAGGAAGGATGAAAATCATCCGTAGGAATTGAAATCTGCCGTTTGATGGCAACAAAATGATACATCATTGAATACCGGGCGATATTTCCATCGTATCGTCGAAGAACTTAAAAATCACTGATTCCCATGACAGAAGCCATCACGAGAGTTAAAAAGTCTTGTTTAAGTCGACCGCAAATTGGTTTGTTATTCATTTGGCGCCGAGCTTGAAGGTAGTGATTGAAACGCAGCGTGTTATCGATGCCATCTTGGTTCTCCTTTGTGAACTCGTGTGCATGTCTTACTGGGCCTTCGGCTCACATTTGTTCCTGTTATCTCCTCTCAGAGGACTATCTCTGGAACCCCTACTTCTGAGAAACGCTGTCCCCGGTGTCTCCACGTTGCACAAAGTGGGTTTACGAGTGTATCGGGTACACAAAGCAAAAAAGTCTGGGTTGCCTGTTACACGACAGTAGATGCTGCGACCGTATAAATGCCCTATGCTTCCAAGAATTTTTTCACGTGTGATTAATATTTGCACGTGCGAGTGCAATTTCTATAAGTCCATGTGGTTACCATATATTCATATGCTGTCCGTATTTAAAAAGCACTTCTATCCATACAGTATGTTGTTGTTAACTGTGGTCGCGTTTGCTCTAAACCACTTCTCAATCCGTCGACGACGGCCTGCTGAATACGATCAGCTTCAAAGCAGAATTTTTCGCCGAGAGGTCACGGCCGCCGGTGGCGGGGCACTTCAACTGGATTGCAAAATTTCGCACCACGGGTTAGCCAAGATGCACGATGTAAACCCCAGGACAGGAAGCCGTGTTTTCAAGGCTGTCATAGCTTCCACGTACCAGTTCAATGAGGCAGCTAAGGCGGCTTCACCACACACAGACCTCCACCTTCTTCCGTCCTGGAATGCAAAACAGTCATGATGGAAGAAAAAGAATGTTCACATATGGGTGCCCTGTGGATATTGTGGTAACCCTGCACCGAGTGATTATCAGTGCGATAAGGGCCAGTTATTTTTCCCCGTGTAGTGCGTGAATAATGCTGATAGACCGCATTGCCCCTTCTGAACAAAGCAATCACAACCCCCCTCGCCAGGTACGTTATGATATCATTAACTCTGTTGGTTCATTTGCATCGAGCTCAAACACTGTACCACCTCCGACATTGAAACACAAACAGAGACCGTGTCTGGCGCCATTAATAACTGATGATACTTTTGAAGATAAGTTTCGCATTGTTCCCTCACGCAAGCGGGTCGAGTGGAAGTGCTGACAACTGATTACACGGACGTCAGTGACAACGGTAATTGATACCCAACCTATCATGTTACATAGCGCTTAACTTTAGACCAGCATACACAGCAAGAAGAGGACTACTACTGAGGCGGAACCGAAAGCAAGGAGGCTTCAGGAGTTCGGACGGAATATTCCAGCTAATGCTGAGATGTACATATAATGGATGTGTTCCGAGAATTTATTATCATTTCCGCGTAGGGTGTACGTAGTCTGACCGTCAGGTGGGTCATCCCGGAAAGCGTGATGCAGTAGAATGCTCCACTTCGCGTTCGACAAACCTTGCTTTCTGAAAAGCACATGAAATTCCATCTCCCGGGATGTTATGCAACTACAAGAACCTGCCAATTTCTTTGTTATCCTAATGCCAAACAGCTTGCGCCCGACTGCGTTGAGCAGTGTATACGTTAAGCAAATCACGCCGAATTTCACCAGCCTTAAGCTTGGGAGTCATCAGTTGCAGCCTTATCTACTTCACCACGGCGTCGACAAATTTGAATGGTTCCCAGCTACACGTGGGAGTGATCGAGAACACTGCAGTGTTTCTTGAAACATATCAACTCTCGGCATCCATTTCACGGAATATCGAACTACAAGTTCACGGAAAGTGGTCTGCATCCTACACGGTGAACGTTTATCAATCATTCGTTGCTAGCTCATTTTATCTACCGAATCACGAAAGTTCAGCTATCTCGTCAACATACTCCGATATTACATCTGTAGCATGCAGGCCAGCCGACTCTACTCTGGATGCCCGTGACTTCGCGGACCAACCTTCGGGCAACGTGGACGCACCAGGGGACAACGCTCTTTCGAAGTGGCGGTTCGAACAACAGTTCTGAAAAGAGAAACAATACGAACAAACATGAGCCGGAGGCCCAGTAAGCCATGCACACGACTTACACAAACGTAAGCT
>QNGE01006626.1:0-29913 GCA_008508345.1 Paragonimus westermani
GAATGCAGCGCTCGAAATATACAAACCGTGGGATGCGCACATCTGTCAGTGAGTTGTGCTATTTCTAAAAAATTGTTGCCGGTTAATCTAAACACCTTATTGAACTCAGAAGATATTTCATTCGGTTCAGTTCAATGCTTCAGTGCATGTGGCAGAATAGACTATATTTTGATATATAAATATTCAAGATCTTCAGTATTACGCGGAGGGGTCTTTTTGACTTTCAAACACAATTAAATTTTCCACCTCGATTTGTGGCAGCGTTCCTGAACAGTATCCTCGGTTCAGGTGATAGTAAAATAGGTGCGGTGCGTCCTCGTCCTCGTCAGCAGTTTGCGTTCTGCGCCGTAACCATGGGTATTGTGATTCGAGTTGATTGTTGGTTATCCCCAATGTTTAATTTTGCTAGCAGAAAACAGGACATGAAAAGCGACACACATTCAGAGGAGATAGTTCTTCTACTTAACTGTTTTTGACTGAGCCGTTAAAAAAATCGGTCAAACGCCCCCCTTCGATTTGTTCAAGTGTTTCTGAAAGGCTAGGAAAACGATGGATGTCTTAGAGATGTATGCCGGTGCTCTTTTCGTTCCCTTGCTGAGATGTGCAGGGTAATACAAGATGCTGGAAAACAAGTTCTCAGTTCTGTCGAGTTACGATGTGAAGGGGGAATCACTGACACTGCTTTCAATAACCCGAGCATTACTGCGGATACGTAGTGTCTTATAAATCATGGCGTCTCGGTACTTTTCTTCATGGACCAAGCTAGAGATCCCATCCAGTCTGTTTCTGATAAAGCGAGAGGATAGTTAGAGGGAAGATCAAAGGTTATTTGAAGCCCCTCAATTGGGACGCACTAGTTTGAGTCGCCGCTAACCTCAACATATACTAGTAATAAGAATAACCTAGAGGAAATTTTTACCAAAATGGATGAAATTTGATGATGCATAACCGAACGACACAACCAAAAACGGAATAATTGCAGGATTATTTTCCTTATCCTTTGTGCTTCTATTCGCTCGTAAGCTAAACTCAATCATCTGTTTTGTGGTTGCTCTACAAACGAACAGACACCCACCACAACCCCAGAAGGGGTTGTGAAAGGGATTACAACGGCTGAAAAACTAATTCAAATAACTTCCTGCAACCGTAGTGACCGTGCTCTGGTACATAATTGCTTGGACCGTAATCTGCCGCTCATTCACGGGACGTGGGTTTGACTTTCCGACGTGCGTAGTGCTGATGAGACCCATCTAAGTCGAAATGACTGTCCGGTAACTCGTTGTCGGTCACTGGGACCAATCGTCAGCCTCTGAAGGGTTTTCATTCACACGGGCGCACTCTCATCCCGGATGACGTTTGTTGTCAGTGATCCGAGCGGGTAGATAACACCCACCCACTGTGCTCAATGGAACAGTAGCAATCCTCATATTTCGTGACCACGTCGTTCACTGACCAGCACGCGGTTTCTTACTGCGTGGCCGCCTTGTTGGTGGTAATGAAGGAAACATTTGCAAAACCTAAACCTTTTCGCTTTGTTATCTATATTTCTGACGTTTGTATTCGGCAAACTATTGTACTGATAATAATAGGCACCCCTTCATCTTGTAGAACTAACTGTTCGCCCAGTCATTTTCAACAAGTTAGCCACGCTGAGTGAACCACAAGAGAGACTACGATAAACGAGTAGTAGAGGCATACCGAAGGAACATAGGTGATTAAAAGAACCGTAGAGTTAGCACAGCTGTTCTCAGTCTGTTGAACACTGATAAGGAATTCAAACAGGAGGCAGCATTTTGACTCATCTACCAGGTTCGTCTAGCCGGGTGGAATGCTGTGGAATTAGTACTGTAATCAGTGGCATGAGAGCGATTACCATCAAACTCTGTAATCCTTGCCCACTTGCATGGTAGCTTTTATTGGAGATTTTTTACCTCCACTGACAATTTGTTTCAAGACAAAATGAACTGCAAGCAAACGTGAACACAGTGTGGATCGAATGAAGTACTTGATTATTTGGGATGAAGCGACAGAGACCAACAGCCCATCTGTGACGCTCTTCTGGTAGCTGCGATTTTGTCATAATTGACCTTTGCTGAATGTCACTCAAAAGCGCTTTGTAGCTAACACATTTGGTTTTGGTTAACCACCATCAGATCAAACATGTGGCATTTATTCTGGAATCATATTAATACGCTTACTGACCACCTGGGCCGACAATAGCAATAGTATAATCAAGAGATCCCAAGTCATTGTAGTCAGAGTTACGGCTCAAAGCTACAAATGAGCACGAGGTGAAGAATGAAGAAGATTTGTTATCTCCTATATGAAAAGCATGTCCAAGTCTATCGGTGAGGTTTTAATAAATTAGACTTCAAGGCTGTTTTGCAAGATACAGAACGACAATGTTCAATACCGTTTAATACAAAGTACTCGTGAATTTCTGGAAGAACTATGAATAACATGTGCATTCAAACACAGGTATTCCTCACAGGTTTAGATGAAGCTGACAGTGTAAGCCCTTAAATCCAGAATGGCAAAATATCGACATTCCCCTGAACACAATGCGATGCAATCATGTCACACCGTAAGTAAATGAACACAGAAACCAATCACTTTATAGACTATGTTGGCATGAGCGAATTTTTGGAACTAATGACGATGTCTACACAAATCTGGCACTCAAATACAACAAAACTACCAAAAACTTGCTGTTGTTGTGACTATTCACGACCTACAAGATTCATCGAATCTTGGTCACGCTACTCAATGTGGTTAAGTGCACGCATGAGTCATATTTGACGGTCCTTATTGTTTGTCAATCTAACCTACAAAGATTTTTCTACGAGCTAAAAGTACACTTCATTGAAAATCCCATAACTCATCATCATCATAATGTCCAGCATTGAACCGTACTCCTGATTACAGTGAATTGAGCTACCTTGACTGTGATCCTTTATTCCTCGGACACTCGGCTTTGGGTTGGTAATTGTTTGGAAATAAGTTGAAAATAAATTTTTATCGTCACTGGTTCTTTTATCTGATCATAGCCTTTTTCTTNAAAATAAATTTTTATCGTCACTGGTTCTTTTATCTGATCATAGCCTTTTTCTTTATTGGTCTCTGGTTGCTTACATTTGTACATATACTTTGAGGTTGTGGAACCTCGGATTAATTCAACTGACATAACTTCTTCTAGGGTATTCATAGGCTCAATTTTTTGTTTGACTGTGGTTCTGCTTTTGATGATATTTCCTATGTTTTACTCTGCCCAGTGGACCTGACAATTCGTAGATGGTTGTTGGTCACTAGTGGTTACGTGTTTCGTGGTTCATGTGACTGGCTAGCCTACACTCTGTACATATTGCAACGGAATTTACAATCGATCTTGTTTTGTCATCGTAAGTGGAGCTCAGTCAGTGCGGTTTTCTGAGTTAACTGGATGGCTTCACTTCGAATTTGTCTATATGGACTCTAGCCGATAGATGGGAAATGCAGTTACTTTTGCTGAAGTTCTTTTGTTCTTGTCCGTATTCGTATTCAAACAGAAATGGAGAAACAGACATCCAGGTCTGAATGCTAGCTACTTCTGTCTGATATTTTGTTATAGTATCAGCCTCTGGCAATTGCCTGACGGCTTTTAGCGTCTTTTCCTTGGTACATTGGCAAACGGTGTCTTGGACACTGACTCAGCTATTCTCACAAAATCTTAGACGATGTTGGTTATATGATTCAACTGCATTCATTAGCAACAACACTGATTCATCAGTTTTTAACAGTATTATTTGAGTACTACACATTACTGCATCGAACCAGTTTGGTATTCATAACTGACAGATTCTTTTCTTTTCCCAGATGGTTAAATCAAGTATCGCTTTATTATGTAAGAGTACGTCGAACCTGAAAAAACGCAAGATCGAACAGACGCCCGAGCAATACCTAAAACAAATAACTCACCTATATTTAAACGGAAAACGGTTGGACGAAATTGTTAGTTAATATTTACAGAAAACATTTCTTCCTGTTCACTGATTGCAGGGTCCCGAGTTGTCTTTATGTAGGAATCTTAACGTCCTTTATTTGTACGACAATGCCCTGAAGGCAATTCCCGACCTGTCTGTTGTTCCTCAACTGACACATCTGTACTTACAGAATAACCACATAAGTCGGATAGATAATCTCTCATCGCTATCAAGACTGGAAAAGCTGTAATTGACATACATTCAAAAAAACGTCTATCACCTCGATTATATATATCATTAAACTACAGTTTTCTCAGTCGCAACCGCATCACTGTTGTTGAAGGATTGGAAGGTCTGTTTTCTCTTCGTGAACTCCGCGTGGACAACCAGCGTCTTTCCCCAGGCGAAAGTCTCCTATTTGATGATCAAACGGTCGCCGCACTTGCAGTAAATTCATCTTAATTGTGTAAACGTCCAATGGCTTACCATTTTTATATTTTAGAAAAATTTAGCCAGACTGGACGTGGCAGGAAATTATCTGGACAGCTTGGAAGATTTCATACCTCTCACTTGTCTCAGCTACTTGTGTGTTAGCAATAATCAGTTAGACAGTATCACAGAACTGACAAAAGTCTTGTCCAGCTGGCCTCAACTCAAACAATTAGAAATATACGGGAATCCGGTCATGAGCAAGCCGAGAGCAAGAGATGCAATCATTATTAGTTCAAAGTCCTTGGGTAAGTTGACAAGATGGATTTTCAGGCAGCTTCAAACGTAGTCAAGCAAAACTAGCGGTAATGTAGAATGCTTTCTGATTTTCACCAGTTTCTGTGTGTTCCGTTGTGATTGAATTGTTAATAGGATGTGTGCCTAAGAAGATCGTTTGAACTTGACAGTTGATACTGATAAACAGATTGGGAATAACACAACGTTACGAGCATACGTTTCAACCACCTCGGGTGACCTTCCTCAGGAGTGTTGGTGCGGATATCACACAACTGACAGTTGATATTATTTTCACTTACATATTTCTAACATATTTCAGTTATATTTTGCTCGCGTATTATATTTACGATTGTTTAGCTACAGAGCACCAAGGTATAGTGAAGAGTACCGTCACCACTAATGTTGTTTATGAGTGTGGTTGGAAGTGAACCCTTGGGTAGCCTGACGACTACCGATCCAAAGCTTTAATGCCACGCTGGTCTCAGCTGTTTGATAGGGTCTAAATTTTTATTGTTTAATGATACCCATTCCAAGTATGGGCCATTTCGTGGCACAACAATTGTGTTACAGTGGGAACTCTAAGGATTTCACGCTACTTACACTGTTTATCCTACGGGTCGTTAAATGTATTCTTAGTCCTGTTAAACCCTATAATCAGCTCAATTTTATAGTGGACCGAAAAAATTGTTAGTCGAGTACAACTGGTTTCAAGTTGCCACACTCGTACAATTCATGATAAAATGGTGAGATATGTGTGCAAGAAATTGATAAGGAAAACATTATCAATGTGTACTAACACTCACTCATAAGCCAACATCGATTTCGCACCTAGTTGCACCTGATCAGTGTATGTGAACCGCGCCGTGAGGTAAACTAGCAACTCCTCTCTATGTTGAAATCCACAAACCTCCAAGCCACCGGTTCTGATAGCATTGATTGTAATCGGGAATGCTGATACATTTTGCGGTATACCTACATTCGCGTATAGCTCGGCTGTTTGTTGTTTGTCAGATGTGGGCACCCTGATACTGAAGATGTGAACATAGACAGAACTGTTTTCACTAATTAGGTCCCTTCCCCTCCCATTCTTCTTGACCCTCTCTTTCTGCACAGAGTTTGACTTTTATTCGTGGCTGTGTGGCGAGAAACACTGACGTATTGCCGTGTGTGATGATGATGATAATGATGATAATGATGATGACTGAATTCCGTTCGTTAGACAAATTGCATCATTTGACAGTCGAAACCTTTTTGCGGGAATGGCAAAATTAGTTGTTCACGTTGAAAGCCGTTTTGTTAATCGTGAAGCTATGATTTTATTACTGAAACGTTTTCACCTTTATTCTTTCGTCTTGTTAAACATAAAATCTTAACAGACACATTTGCATCATGAGTGATATGAGGCCGGTTCGTACTGTTGTAAACTATGGACCTGAATCTGGCTTGAAAACGTTAAGTTGACGTCACATGGCATATGAGCACTGCTCAGAATATGTTCAACTACTATTTGAAAATATCAACGTGTGATATTTTGCCGACAAAACCCTTCGAGTTAATAATCTTCCAATATTTCCACGTTCACCCCAATCACAATCAGATCCGGTAACATGACCCACAAACAGACTTCCAGACGCCTTCACACAAGCACTCAATCCATTGGTAATCCTCTACTCAGTCAGAAGCTTAGTTAAACCAAGACCTAGTTCCGATTGAATAACTGGAGGTATAAACATACAAACGTTTCGTTACTCTGATTTTACATTACCAGTTGCATAATCTTGGCATTCTGTCTTTATTCTATCCACTGTAGCCTATACATTTTGAATTAATGGTGAACATACAGTGGTATGGATTGATCAAGTGTTTAGTGATTGAGGTGTCTATAGCAAATCGCTGGCTTTGAATTAGCATGATCAACGTACACCGCGAAGTGAAAGATATGGTCGAGTATTCTAATTATAAAAATGGTCGATGTATCAAGTTTTTGAACAATAATTCGTTGGATGCTAAAACTGCGTACACCTAGGATGTAACCACACACATCCTAGTGCGGATTATCTGATGCTAACTTGGATCAGTGGTTAGTAACGACGTGACTTCAAAATATAAAAATCCACTTTAAACTGTCACATATTGACTCGGCTACCACATAGCCTGCCTGTGCTAGTGTTGTTAATAATGGCACAAGTTAACCTAACATCCTATTTAACGTAGTTTGTTTGAGTTTTTTACAAACTCGAACAGGACATAAACGAAGAAGGTTCGACTACTAACATTTTCTAACATTAGATTTCTTCTGCTGATAAGTACTAAGGGGTTTTTGTTTCCATCTATTGAATAGCACTCACAAACAATCAAAGTTTTCACGTTCGAGCTGATCATTCAATTATTTCTTACCAAGAAGAAACAGTAGACTCTTAGGTCTTTTTTGTTAGACATGTGAATTCCGGTCACGCTGTCATTAGGTCACATCAATAACTACTAAGTCAGTGGGTTAATATTGAGCAAGATCCAATTTTCATTTCTAAGCGCTCAACCACAATTTCTTGTAGACATGACACAAGTTTCCAAGCAGTTATGGGAGAGTCAGGGATTGTATGGTGAACTCCAGTTAACACCACGATTGGGAATTCTTCACAAAGTAAAACAACAGGATTATTGGACAGTGTACTGATTGGTGTTTAAGAATTCAGTTGTGAAAACTGGGTGATTCCTGCATGCAGTGCTCAATACATTCTCCTCCCGTGAATGTGAGTCACAGTTCAAATCCCAATTATGGTATGTATTGCTGACGAACTCTAACAAGCTTGGAATCATTATCTGGGATGTCTGCAAAAAAGACTCCATCGGGAAGTTCACAATGAATGTGAGGGTTACGGTCAAGTGTGATTCGAGTTAAATTCAGAACAGTAGTACATTTTACGCCATGGTTTGAACTGACCTAGATAATCCAACCACGACCGGGTGTGGCAGAATGCTGTAATAGAACTTGTGGTAGCGGCAAGTAACGAGTCATTTTGGACCCAAACTTACCCTTAAAGAAGCAGAGACAGAAGACCACTATCCGGAGATACACATATTTTGTTTTAGATTAAAAACGATTTTGTAGTTAGCAGCACGTAAAGTACTTGATTAACAGGCGTGAGGTAGACAGATGTTAATCACCTCACCAGACAATTGTCAGACCAGTGATATCAGAGTAACTAGGATTCTCCTGGTTGGTTGCACTCGTGTCTTTCCGGCCGACGGGCACTTGACCGTAACGCTCCGTAGTCTGTAAACTGCTATCCCAGCATCTGTGACTCCCACGTTAACATATTTCAACGTATATCATACACATACCTGGCTGACGGCATCCTTTCTGGATTAGCCTGTCAAGGCGACCGAAGCCAAAGGACGCATCTGTTTAACCATCAACAGTGATTTATGTTCCACCACTCTTGGTTCCACTCACGTACCACGTATCCAGTGTGAGCCCGAAAGAATAAGATCAGGAGGTGCGTGAGTAAAACCCTTGTATTCAACCGGTCAGTGTTGGTTAGCCAACTGATTGACCAGCATGAAAGTCAAACCCCTGTCTCGGGGAAAATAAACAAAAAAGGCTTCAGTGATAAGATCTAGAGTGAGAAGCAAAATGTTGAAAATATGATATAAGAAGTAGCTCGGTATAGAAGTACGTTAATGCACTTTAAGGAAGATAAGGAGTCAAAACAAAATTCAAGGTTTGACCTAGAAACAGAAAAAACATTCATCATACAGTACATCAACGAAACTGAAGAAAGACAAAGTTCGAAGGCCAGAGCTACCCAGGTTTCTGAAAACGAGAGCGGGTGAGTTACAAATTACAGTGGTTGTTGAATGATGCAAACGAAAGAAGTCGACATAAATTACACAACTTATTTAAATCTGACCTATTCGTTACCCCTTCAACGACGGTGTACTTTGATTACGCTGATGACGTACTAATCCGAGACAGCCAGCGCACTCGTGACCGCACATATCGTAACACCTTGAAGTTATGTCACCACGACCTATGGCACCGATCGCCCTCTTGCATGTCGGACGCTTCCGTTCACGGTTGCACAGTTTTTGCTGACTAAACTTTCAGATGCCCGTCCGAGTCGTATTTTTTCCAGAACGTCCGGTTCAACACTAAATCCTCTCAAGGTCTCCCAGGATCTTAGGAGGGTATATACACGTACACATATACACACGAGTGTTGTGATAACACAGTACTTGGTTCTTCCTCATCGTCGTCACCACAGAAAGCAGCGATATGTCAGTTATTCGTGCTGACGCTTAACTAACAATCAACCGTGAGGAAAAAACAAGCTTCGATCAAAGAAAAAAGGGAATGGAGGCAACCCAACCAACAAAAATCAACTGTATATATACTTGGAACATTCGGCATCAAGTTACCCGTACCTTGCAAATAAACGGCCAATCTTTAAATAAAACTACATTGTCATCGGCAAGGCAGCTTTCTTACTGATTTTGCTACCCTGCGTCATCAAGTGCAATCACTTCACAGACAGCTTGGCTAAAGAACAACATTCACACCGCTAAACACGATTAACCTCAATCTCACCCACTGCCTTTAGCCATCGAGGCCGTGACTCGCGACGGCCACAGCCCGGGAGACTAACTCGACCACAGTTGTCAACCTCTTTGGTGAACGATATCATTTCTTCAAGCCTGGTCAGTATCTTTCTGCCTAGCAACTTATACTCATTAGCCGCAGTATCGACAAAGAGTGCTCGGTACAGCAGACAACCAGCTGACATCCCTAGTACATAGTCTTATTACCTAAGTCCATGCAAACTTGAAGACTGAACAAAAGATCTCTCTTGGCACTTTTCCAAATACCTACTACATAACCTGTACATCAGTGCCACCCAAAGATATTGGCCGAACTTAGCCGCAGATGATTAAATGCTCCAAGAAAGTTCGTGTCTTTTGCTCTGAGCGGAGGATTTCCGCAGTATTGCAGTACGGTAACACAACCTCCACTGTTGCCTTATGCACACGACTGTTAGGCTTCAGAGCGATGCCACTGTGCCAACAAAGATGCTCTGGATTGAGGACTACCGCCCGAAACCCTGTAGATGTGAGCTTTTTCATTCCATATACTTACGTCATAACGGTAATTCGTGTGTTGAATGTGACATCCACTTTGTTCATATAAAGTTGGGTTTGAAACCGTGTCGCCTGAAACACTCTTTCATTGCCCCCTGAATCGTTTAGTCTACCGATTCATATTTTCAGTCTTTCCCCACTAACTTGAAATTCTGCCGTAATCTAGCGTTTTAGATAGTTCACCAGTCTTACTCATTTGAAGTACTTCAGCTCTCTTCGTTTTCCCACAGAATGCACAAAAATCAACTTTGCGATCAACCGTTTTCATCCCCTTCGATAAGGCGTTTGCAACTCCAAAAGTATGTAATTAATACATGTGGATCACAGTACAACACATACGTCAACAAAGATTTTGGGTGCGCCTGCTAAGACTACTTTTTAACCTCGTGTATGTTGCCACGCAGTTACCGGTGGGCGACCAGTGACTGCTGCTAACCTATGGTAGCGCGTAGTATTGCGCAGGTTGCAACCAGAAGGCTGCTAACGTGACTCCGAATCACAAGGAACCCAATGTAGTAGCCTGACACAATGCATTCAAACTTAAACTTCTGGTCTCTGGAATTGGTCCAGTCAGCAGAGTTCAACAGCGCTCACAGGAAGTTTCAAACGCGTGCGTGCCTTCTATCCAAAGACAGGTTTCGTGAACTTCACCATTGACAGTGACACTTCATACCAGGTTTCGACCCCTTTTGGGTTCATCGGGCAGAGGTGGTCAGGTTGAGGATCGAACCAGTAATCTCTTGCTTCACGAGCTGAAGCTTCCATCCACTCGGCCATCTACACCACAGGTCGAGCTCAGTGTATGGTCAGTGGAAACCCTAGACAGTGAACGTGCAGCGGTTTGTGTGTAATAAGTAAAAAATAAATAACGGTCATTAAAGAAGACATGGTAATCCCTCCCAAATCGGGTGCCGAAATTGATGTTTTCGTCGCTTCTTATAGGCACGTTATTGTTTTCCCCACTCATTCTCCATGTTTCTCCTCTTTATATTTAGAGATTTTGGATGACAAACTAATACCCCAACCAACCAGACGGTTTTTGGAGAACTGGAACCAGTTTAAAGGATTCCGGTTAGAAGCTTCCGGTACGTATACACAATTTGTTTACTTTTTAGCACAGTGTTTATGCGATATGGACAGTCTTTTGTTAGTCTAACGGGATAATGCATCAATTATGTGTCACTCTTACCTAGTTCATCTATTTTTAAATACACATCATTCCAACTTAGAAACAGTAACCAAAACAATGTGTACATTCAAAGAGATCCTATTTTCACAAGGTTTCATGGAGTATGGGAATTTTTTACATAAAATTTCTCTATTTCGTTTCTGTTTGTTTCCAGAGGTAGCAATGAAACCAACACAATCAGTAAGTGGATCATGAGTACCAGTTTGAAACACAATTTAGTCGATTGATCAAGATTTGGCCTCCCAGTTGACCGACTTATCCTATCCCGTATCCACGTCGGTCAAGGCACAAGGCATGAAACGACTGACTGAGAGCGGATTTGAATCCCCGCAAGGCGAAGTCGCTTTGTGGACTGATGAAGTGAAAGATTCGGGTGAGTTGGATCAGAATTGATTGTCAGAAACTCAACAACTGTACTCACCATCTGGTATTGATAGGCGATTTTTTGTAACAAGTGTTGAATTATCCTAATGAAATTACGTTCATAGAAAGTGGGGTTAGGTTTCCTGTTCGTTTTCCCGTCAGAGTGATAGATTACGACCGACTAAAAGGCTTCCATACAAACACAATGACCTTCACACAAGTCTTGACTGCATTACGTGGGATTGTATTTATTTATCTTTAGTAGAAAGAGGACTATAACTAATTTAACCAGTTTGGTCACTTCCAACACATGCAAGTTCTCTGGTTCTCTGCTTATCAGAAAGTCTTCTCAACACATGTGTCCATCGATACGAACCACGGCGAACTCCCCTGAACCAATCTAATTTACAAAGCTCAATGATTACAATAATGAGGATGAAATATCCAGTACATTCCACAAGGTGGCATTTTATTTTTATGAGTTTTCTACTCAAATCTCAGGCTATAAAGTAAATATCGAAAGTTTATTTGTTAATGCGATAAAAATAGAAGTCACAAACAACTTCTTAGTTATGTTCAAATAATGTTTCATTCAATTGGAACAGATTTTGTCGAAGGATAACCCACTGGTTACCAAGAGAATCTTTTGGAACCATACAGCTTCAAAACGACCTTCAGACGTATCACTAATGTTAACATTCCTGACTTATATAACAGCGAGATAAACAGTTCAAATATTGATTGCAAAGCTTATTCAATCGACTATTTTCGATGTTGACTAAAAACTACCTCCAACACTTAATCGTATCTATCTAGAGCTCGAGATTATAAGTGATGTGTTTTTCGTGAATTTTCTTAAAGTAGACCAGAAGTCTAATTACAGAGTGTTTACCCGTGCATATATCTTCATAGCGATGATTTAAACATTCTGTCAGGCTTATTAACAGAAAAGTACATGAAAACTATTTACCCTGGCCGGCTGATAATAGGTGAGGTCGATAGAATACATTGCCTAGCTGACCTACAGTAGTATTCTTCCTGCGGTAATTAAAACAGTGCCGCACTGCACACACATACGTACAAGTGGTAACTTTCCAGCGTAAACTATCCGACAAAATCTGGTTAACTCAGTATTACCTGGCACAGATTTGACCTCTCTACCCACCATCCTATGTGAGCCAGTTATGAACTTAACCTTTTGGGATGTAAACTGCCGCAGTTAGAACATTTTTCAAAGAATTAGTCACTCTTCTTTCCAGGCTATAACCCATCATCGACAGTAAGTGATCACCGGTAGGTAGGTTAGTAGCTTTTACTTAGAGTGAAGTAGTCGGTGCTGATTCAGTAGGTAAACTAACTCACTTGGCAGTACGCAGTGAAAAACACGTGCTCATAGTTTTTCATTCCCCTGAACATAGGCGTACATTTCAACTTATTTTGAAAGATTTATGTTGTTACTCACTCCAAGTTATTTCACAATCCAGTTCTGTTCTCTGTGTACATCCGTTTTTAAGTGCGCTCTGTTATCCGCATATTCACAGAGAACTACCAAACGTCTCAGTCTACAACTGGGATATATGTCTTTCGGGAATGATGCATAAATAACCAATGGTTCATTCATTTCAGTTAAGAAACTTGGTGAAGTAGACACAATCGGAAAGCGCGATTCCTTCGAGCAAACTGCTCCGTCGGGCCGAGGAGAAGTTCGGTAAGTCTGTGGATCACCGTCTTGTTTCAAACAAGAGGACTACCAAACACCGTGTCCTTGAGCCTTCCTGTATTAAAACGAAGACTAGTGTGTTAGAACAAATGTGAAGTGATTCCACATAAATTGACCTTTAAGTCTGTCCATTGTTCACTGTTAGAATTAGGAGTTCGCATACAACGTGGACTCTTCTTGTCCACCACGAATCAATGCACCCCCAACATCCTCGACTGATGAAAAGTTCCCGCTCAATTAGCTGACCAATAAAGCCTTTTCACTTGTTTAAACAGTGACGCAAGTTGACTTCGGTGAGTTTTACTCCTGCAGTTATATTGTTTCATCCCACACCTTGTCGTCATCGTTTGTTATCACGTTTTCTTGTTAACTCCGGGAAAAATACCAACTGTCAAACAATTTTATCACCCGGAGCGAATATTTGTGCTTCATTCTACTCGTACACAAGCAACACGCACGATAGGGTTGACTAACATTTACGGACCGCTTGTCAGGGTGAAGTGTACTTGCAGCAACATTTACGCGCATACACGAACACACCTTGTGTTGAAAGGGTTTGAGACCGTACGCGACACAACACCGGGTTTCGATCACTCCGATGAGAGGCTGTGTCGGTTGTTATAAATGAACACTGTGATCAGGTCTAGCGGTTATAGCTGTTCACGTCGATCCAAGCCAAACCAAGAACTTGCTTTACGCGACTCAGGAGGTCAATATGAAACAGGTATACAGCCACATCTTCGTCAAATACAGCATTCAGATAAGTTATTCACACAAAAAGTGAACGCGAATCTTAAACTGTTCTACAACGGGTGGGAGCGAGGCTGATATTTTACAGCTTCAAGCCTCTGGTGGGTTGACTGATACAGATATAGAAGTGACCGAAACTCGGAGTAAACAACACACGAGTGTGTATAACTAAATGCTACGAGCGACTTTTGAGTACCTCAACTACCAATGCCAGAAGTCAGAATAATAAAGAATAACCCAGCAAATCGCCAATCGCTTGACCTCCTCCGTCGTCCTGGAGAGTTATACCATCGAATCGTCGAGAGCTCTCACCTTACTTCTTAATTGCTTCTTGTCAAATACCTTACGTCATTCTAACCCGAGATTCTTACGGCTTGCTGTAGCAGTTGCAATGGATTGACTCAAACTAGCTCTCTGTGTTCAGAAACAACTGTTGGTGAACTTGACACTTCCCTGGACTTAGTGACTTATCCTGACCCGCTTATCGATCATCCACCCCTCTGGTTGTTTGCTATAAAAAAAACGCATCCATGTCATTGTGAATTTGGCACTGATGAGTCAATACAAAATGCTTGCATCTACCAGTTCTCGTGTTCCAAGTGCTTTCGTCAAACTTCACAAGGGAATTAACTGTTTTAAATACCTTATACCCAAAGCCTGAAAACAGCTCATAATCAAGCCCATATTCAGAGATCGGTGCTGGAAAGACCCGATAAACTACCAAACAGTAGTATTGCTTTCAGTGGTCTCCATAATACTACAAAGTTTACTAGAAGATTGCTTCCGGGTCAAAATTGTGGATTTTGGACTTATTACCAAGACACACATGTATACTTTTGTAATAACTATTCATGCATCATGAATACGCCCATTGGTCGTAGCTTTTGGATGAACTCAGCCGATGAAAGAATGGTCAGTTGTATGATCTATCTTGATCTTTACAAAGTCGTTGACAAGGCTAATCAATCCAACATGCCACACAGTCTCCACATTTGCGGCCTCGATGAACACTCACTGATGTGGCTTGAAGAATATCTAACTGAGAGTATGATAAACGACAAGGTGAGTAGACAGTTGATAGACTGGTTCCCTACCAACAACCGTGTTACTCAACGATCGATCTTGAGGTATCTGTTGTTCATTCTTTCAATCCCCGAACTATTCATCATTTCCGGATCACCAGTGCTGCTTTGAGTCGAAGATACAAAACGTTGGGGGTTATAGAGTGTTCGAAAGATAGGAAAAATTAACAGAACGATCTGAATGGCCAATAGAAAATAGCAGGCCTTTTAGTAACAAAAAACACAGTCATCTGCATTCACGATGAAAACTGTGCCGACTACCAACTTGGTGACCAAACCAGTTGTATCAGCAGGCGAACGAGTTCTAGATATAACTTCAATCCATATATATAAATCATGCAATACTGGTTAAAAAGCACAAGTGACATTACTCTACTTAAGGGAAGTTTGTAAAACCTTTCAACTTAGGGTTTTCCATACTACGTTTGTCTCCTTAATCCGCCATACTAAGAGATAAACGTTCAGACATGTTGTCCTTGTATTCAAAGACTTGGAACTTATTAAGATTATTCCGAGATGTACAACTAGAATTGTGAAGCTCAGGAAGTTTACAACCACCTAACGGGACTGATGGAAATAGGTCAGTTTTCATTGCATTACAGAATTAAGTCTCACCTACAGAATACAGTAAACCTCAGGTCATCCATTGACAGATTACTCCTACTTAAACAAAGACGATCTTCTAAGGAGTTATACGTTGTAACTAAGTCCCGGACTGAGCAAACTGGTAACTATAAGAATGATAAACACGAAAGACAAATGGAAAATTATACAAAATGAAACTTGTTGTTAAGCAGCTATGAAGTAAGCTTGAGGACGTGCTAAGTTTACTCATTGTGGTAGTGTTTAAAAAGGTTCAACAAGGTTTACCAATACTTCTAGCAAAATAAACCCAATCCCCAACGACTCACCAGTAATCTAAAACATCGCCTTGCAGGTTTAATGAGTTCTGTGATTTCGACCTGCCTCGGAAGTCCTAATCGCGGGGTTATCGACTGGAGTTAACAGGCAGTAACTGTGTCTCCTCTCGAGACNATTTGATCATTCAGTCATGCCTAATGTGAGGTCAGTGGCGCAGTGGTCAACACGGTTGCCTCATGAGGGAATGGCCGGAGTTCAAATCCCGGTCGTGACAAGGATATGCACTACTGACGAGCTCTAACCAGATTGAAACTCGAGTCTAGTGCTTGTTTTTGGAAGATGCTGGCTGGAAAATCTATATGAATGCGAAGGCTGCGATCGAATGTGTGTGTGATGTTCAACTTGAAAATATAATGAAGCAGACGAGCTTACTACTGATGTGGTGGCTTTATATCATCGAGTGTTGTGTAACCAACTATTGGATGGTATTTTCTAGTGCGCGCTTAACGGTATGGTTTGAATCCACATCCGTGCAGGAAAAGATGTGAGCACCACTACCTACTCGGAACGGGGACCGACTATGTATGACAAATGATTACTCTACAAGGCAGTCAGGGCACAAGATGAATCAGGCTGGACGGTAGTCTTGACACTGAAACAAACCGGGCTATGGCAGCGTCAACAAGCAAACGAGAAAAAAATTCAAAGAGAACTGAAGAGTACAGGATTTCGATTGAAACAATCGCAATCTGATTAGCCGATTCGAATAATGCGCATTTATCCACTTGACACTGAATCTGCCCCGAACACTGAACGGAAACATTCCAGCTGCACTTCAGCCAGCTGACTTTCGATTTCGTGTGTAGGTTTGTACAATCTATGAGATTTGGATACCCCTACAACTGGATCCATATATACTTTACGATTCACCTTGCGTACTTCGTTAGATGTGTCGCCTAACACAAAGTGTTACGGACTAACCAGCATTCAAAGTCGGGTCTTATGGGCCATGTTGTTACTGCATGGCAGCACCACATCTCATAACCAACTGTCATCAACTAAAACTCATGTGATAAAAATGGACAACCAGATTATACTACTCGTGAGTAGGCAGGTGGATGCATCTATTGAGGTATTGAAATAACCGGGGGGAAATAAGGAACCATTGGAAAGCATTCTGTCGAAAAATGGTGTTTCCTATGTACGAACTTGTAATCGATAACTACGCTTCTTCGGGACCATCATTATGTACCAGTGAGTGTTCATGCCTGTTTTGTAGTTAACTCGTATGCCACCTTTGGTGGTTCGTTAAATTAACCGTACTCGTGCCACTCGCTTCCCCGGTTAACAACAATTAGTACTCAGTTCGAGAACCTGGTCCTGGTTGTTAACACCGACCCCATCATATCTTATCAGCGATGTTCGCTAACCCGTGCGTCAGTTCCGTGACGTACAAACCGTACTCCAGCGTTACAACCTATGGATCAAAACGTTACTTCGTAATTCGGGTTCTGATACCACAAGTCACTGTTGGAATTCTTTATGTTCAATGTTGAAATAAATGTCGACCGACTGCCGTCATCGCGTGAATAAGGTCACTTCGGAGTATCTCCGAACAAGAGATCAAAGCTCAAGATGCTAAGGATATGCAAATGAACTGCAGTAAGGAATTTCTACGTCATATCTGACGAAGCAGACAAGACACCCTGTTAATCCAGATTCTTCACTCTTTTCGATGAAATAGGGAGGAGCTGTTGGTAGAATGTATGTTGAAAATATTGCTTTCCGATTCGTGAAACGCGAAATGAGATGAAATGAGTGTGCAGACAATGTGCTGAGCAGACGCAGTGCCATATTTTTGCAGGAAAAAAGTCCTGTAGTGTGCACTATTACGCCCTATTGTTTGAGGCGCCAAACAGGAAAGTGTGTGTGGGGATAGATTGAGTGAAACGTTGAGATGCAGTACTTTCTAAGCGTTATGCTCAAGTTTCATCAATGTAATGGGTAGAATAGGGTCTGTTATCATAAAACGCATTGCTCTACCACTGTACTATCTGTTCGTCATCCGTCACTTCGACCAGCCTGGCTCCATTGTTTACCATCTCACCTCAAGTATGCCCTCATGGCCGTGTTGACGTGCAGTTCCAAACTACCATCGTTACCAACACAGTCAACCTGCCACCTGTCCTTTGTATTTATGCTCCCTCTCATCATATAATCTGCTCGAAATCCAATGAACGATGAAACCAGTCAGACAGGCCTCTCAGAACATTCGAGAACCCATGATAAGTTCGAGGTCATAGACTCCAGACCGGATATTGCGGAAGATAGTTCGACTAACAAACCCTTAGTGGAATCCCTTGTACAACTGCAAGTGAGATCCTCATGGTGACGTTTGGTCGTGTAATCAGTCTGTTGACCAGGGTGAATGACCTTCACGTAAGTATGCACTATGCAAATGCGCACGCACTAGTAACCGATTAACGGGGAAATCTTACTGTAATGTTCACGTCTCCCTATTAGATCCGGATAAATCTGATTTTGTAGTTGAATGCAACTATCACGTACAGTGTTTAACCTTAGTTCAACTAATACGGGGTGTGTGCGTGAGTCACAGCAGGTCGCGGAGTCGCACTGGTGTTTGGTCTGTCCACAGATTATCTTAGGTCGATGTCAGCGTTTAGTGAGTTGGTGAAAATTACACACTGAACTGTTTCATGGATAATTTATTTCGACTTGTTTTTTCGTCGTCTCTAACAACGCTGGCTTGAACCAGTTCCATTGCACTCTACCCAGGAGGGTTTTTGCCGTGATTTACTAATCCTCGACACATACTTGTTCCAAACAAGTGGAATAAAATACGTTTCGAACAAACCAATTGCGCAGTCCTTGAAACAGTTGAATTCTCTTCTTAACAGATTTACAACTGAAATGAAGAATATCCCAGACCATAATTGGCGAGCGTGGCTCATGTTTTTTAGCGTTGTATGTTAGATCACTGACTTCAGTCAATTCCACAAAGTTAAGTCCGAGTGTCCCGTAGACCAATGAACCTCCCCATCTCTAAAGTGAAAACCCAAGGTACATTTGTCCCCAGACCAAACAGGCAAACATTTCGGACAATGACGGGACGCAAGATTCTGATGAAAGTGGCCTCACCTTCGTCTTTCGGGATCTAACAATTGCGCATACTGATATAAAAGGCTGATTGAAACTCCAGACAATTTGCACTCTTCATTATATATGGTGTGGTTCCATTAGTATTCGTGGGCTCTTCTGCGATCACCAAGTTTAGTTCTTCTTGTTTGATCCACCATTAGAATAGAACATTGTTTCATGGTTGCCATGAGGCAAACGCTGCTGCCAATCAATTTCCCTACGGGCCGCATTATGAAGAAATCTGTTCGGATAGTATTATTTACAAGCAAGTACCTGTTGATTGAATCACCTATCCTCGGACGGTTGTTTAGTGACTTTAAACATGGAAATTAGTGGGTTTTTTTCGTGAGAATAATGTAGATTCCTTCCATAGATCCTCTAGAGCACACCCTGTGAGGGTTGAACTATGGTCGACCGCCTTACTTGTATTTAGCGAAAAATTAGTCCTGTTCATTTGAACTTAATGAAGAGACGTGAAAATTAGAGTAAATTATCCTATTAATCGGCGATTAGCGCGTGTGCATCTGCCGTCGCGTACACTTTCTTGAAGTCCTTTCACCTTTGTCAACAGATTGTTAACATGCACTGGTACCACTCAGTACGTCCGCTTATTAGGAATAGATATTGTCATGTAAATTGAAAACTGAGACAAGTCATGGTTGGGCACTTGTTGGGCACGAGCTTTGAAGACATTCTTCGCAAGAAGACAGGAAACAGAACGAGAGACTATTCGACTAGTAGGATACAGGATGGACCAGAATGTTCATTACTTAATGAGTCACAATGGACAAGTTGTAGACAGTATATCTGCTTGTTATTTTCAAGTAGGGGCTTTTCGGTGGTGAATTAGAGTCTTTGGGCAGGAGCTTCAAGCAAACCGTTGACGTAATCGTTTACGCACGTGGTGAGCGAATTACTTTTTCAATGGGCCCCAATTACGATGGTGGAGAGGATTAACCACCGAGCATAGATTTCGTTTGCTACAAGTTGAACACCACTGACGTTTGACAGAAGTTTTTAAATCACTGTAGGCCACTCTGTTCAGTAATTTTCGAAGAGAAATGTCAAACTCCGATCTTGCTTTTCTTAGACGACATTACTACTGTCCATCTCAGTCTGTTCGGGGGCTTAACCCCGGTTCAAACGCGTTTTAAACTAGCACATTCACCACTTTCAAACTGAGCTTACAATGAACATGACTGAACCGGTTAGTCCAGACCTCCGCTGTGCAATGTGGATCGTTTGGGTTTGAGTTTGTTAACAGAACTACACTCTACCAATCCAGCCAAACGCGCTGAGAGTCTACCGCATTTTTTCCATTACAGAAAACCACATCTGAGCATAATCGCCCTATAATTAATTCGTCGAAGCAATATCCTCTATGGGTAAGTTTTTTATTACTATGCTCGTTTTTATTGCGATTTATGGGTAAGTACTTATAGTATGGACATTTTTGGAGAATGAACGTGTTTAATTTTCAGATTATCTATAATTTGGTAGTTGCGTTTTGCATTACTCGATATCTTTGAGTAGTTAAATCAATTCCGTCACTAATGTTTCATTGGGTGTCGCGTGTCTGACGGTGGCACATTCTGGGAAACGCTTCATTTCATTTACTACATACGAAAGAAAATGCTCACGCAGAAAAAATCTTTGATAATCACGGAATTGAGCAAGTATTCACTGCTGCCATTTTGCGTCATGGCTCGACTAACTGAGACACGCACAGTAAGCTCGAAGATTCCGTGATCTGGAAATTCACGCAATCGTCAACCAGCTCTATAACTGACAAGCAAGTAGAATTCGGTCTGTCTGTTTGAATTCAGAGTGGTACCCACATCTAAGCAGATGGTCGGCCAGTGTAAGCAGTCAATTTAAAAAATTTATATGTTGATTAAGCTCAAGATCGGATGCGTTCAGTTCCCTTTATCGCAACATTGGGCTCATTAGACTCATGGATCCAGCTTTAACCCAAGTAGTCTGAATATATCAAAGCCAGTAAATTGTCGCAGTTTAGGACGGCTACCTGAGTGGCCCTTCTTCTTCAGTTATAAACCGCTACTCACCACACATCGCCCGACTACATAAACTTAGCACTAGTAAGTTACCCATGCTGACAAGCGGGAGGTTTGATGGTAAAGTTATAATCTGCCAGATGCAGACACGTTTTAAGGTGAGAGATGGCTTTCTGTTCAGGTTAAAGCATGTTTAAAACCGCTAGAAAACAGGAAATGTTCAAGAAGAAAGTAGAAATGATGAACCAGGTAGCCTGTTGTTGTTTCTTTCATAAACTAAAAATTGGAGTACCTAAAAAACCTGTCAACTTGGGACCATCACGTCGACCACTTCGGCAGCTTCAAACATCTGTACATTGCGAAGGATTTGCTGACAGGATCATATCGCTACTGAAACTTGGTCTCCCTGTAAATGCCGTGTATCTCCTCAAAGCTAAGCTATCTTAATTTCGTCTATAGACTTTATAAAATTCTTTGCTCATGGCACACCAGCACTAGAACAACCAGGCGACCAACAGCCATTTTTAGAAGCTGTCTTTATTGAAAATGCATACTTAATTTTTGGTAGCTCTGTAATTACATTCTGTTTCGCATCTATGAAGTTCATCAGCCTAACAGCCAAGGTTTGCGGTTTATATCCCATCCGAAATGATTGTACCAAAAACAGCTACGCTTGTCAAATTGACTAGTTAACTAAAGCTAAACATTTTGCACTAATTCTTGTTGGGCTGATTGGGCTTGGAAAAATTGTAGAGAGAAACCTTTCCAAAGTGAACATACGGATAATTCCGTTAAACGGTTGATTTCGCCAGATACTAAATTATCCTGTGAAACGAACCTGTCTGGCTACTAAGAAAAAGAGTATGGTGGGGACAAGCGATCTCACCATACTACTCGCACCGCTACTACTGAGCAAGAACACGAATTCTGACATCAAAATGGCCACGGGAGAAATACAAAAAGAAGCACTGGAATGCAGCGTTGTATGAAATTGGTCTTGGTACATGAAGGAACTGAGCATTGGCGTCCGTAGCAACCGTGACGTTCTGAGACGAGTGTCGTCCGCAGATGAGTGTTTTTGTTTGTGGTCCTGTTGAGCAAAATAACCTCTGTGTCGGTTTTCGAATAAACTACTCTTGCGCCATTCGTGTTCTTGACTCACAACAGTAGGATCACCAATGCTTCCTTAAACTAATGCACTATATTACGTAACACTACCCGATATCTAGGTAAAAAATACATTACGGGTTGATCTGCAAGCTTAATCGCTGAAATAATTGAGGTTTTAAGTAGGGCGTGTAAAACAAGATGAATGTTCAGCTCTTTAAACACTTCTTGTTGGTCTTAGCCTGGTATCTTGTTTCAAAAAACATATTTACCTATCTGAAACATGGGTAATATTGACAGGTAAGTTAACGGAAGTTGAAGGGGAAGAACGTGCCCATAGACTAATCGTGAAGTTCAGATTTTTGCGAATGGGCCTTTTCTAACTTATCAACTCTGTTAAACTATTTGTCAGTAGTAGTGTAATGAGGACAAGCGATCACACTATACAACTCACACCACTACTACTCAGCAGTTGGGCAAGAACACGGATTTTGACATCAAAATGGCCGCGGGAGAAATACAAAAAGAAGCACTGGAATGCAGCGTTGTATGAAATTGGTCTTGGTACATGAAGGAACTGAGCACTGGCGTCCGTAGCAACCGTGACGTTCTGAGACGAGTGTCGTCCGCAGATGAGTGTTTTTGTTTGTGGTGCTGTTGAGCCGCATAACCTCTGCGTCGGTTTTCCGAATAAACTACTCTTGCGCCACCCGAGTTCCTGGATCACATTAAAAGTACACCTCGACCTAAACTGTTCGTGTGGATGCGAAGTTACGAACGAAATTCAAACGACCTGCAACCCAGCACACAGAGTTTATTATTCAGTTGAAGTTTGAGGACTTAGACTATTTGAAATAATACACCAGTCTTGTTTGGTCACAGTTTTCGCATTACGATAAGCCTCACGGCTAGCGCACTTCAGAAGAAAACACTAGATTTGAGTTGTGCTTTTATTAAAGCTCATCAGAAATGCATACCCTCTTCTAGATCAGAATTTGCACTTCCGTCCTCTGGTTCCCGAGACTAGCTTACCAGCCACAGTACCCTAATTTCACATTAGGCATGATCGGCCAATAACATTCAAACACCTCAACACAATGTTGTATTAATATTACTCAGCCTACTCAATTATTTCGCAGGGAAAATGAACAGAATCGGTCTGTTCGATTCAACCGGTTACCGCGTGATCCCGACTTCTCAGTTAGTTAGGTTGAAGCTACTGTCTTCACTGAGCAAACTGAGTGTGGATGATATCATTGGTAGAAGTTCAGGAATTTAGATTAACTCCAAGTGAACACCAGCTACACTTGGTCACAGATCGCCTGTTTCAAAAATTAAAACCAGATACCAGTTTCAATTTTGATGGAGCTTATCACTAGTAAGTCCACTTTCCGAACCACTCAAAGTTGGTCTTCTTAGTACAATGGCTTATAAAATCCTGACGGTTGGACAAACGGCAATATGTGCTTCTGTTTCACGTGTAAAAGCTCTGGTACAGTTTGTAAATGAAGGTATAATAGGAAATATAAAGTAGCTTCAATGGTATGTCCATTTCCATTGATGTCCTGGATCCGTTAGCTGCAAAATATGTTTACGCCATTTCTTTCCCCCCAAACAGTATGGCGCAGTCGATCAGTCACGTAGTATGAAACGGGCCCGTCAGCTTTCGTCAGCATTAAAGCTGAGCTTCCAGGACACTTGACTAAGGTTCTTCCTCGTGAATGACTGTCATGTATGCAAATGGTTGAGGTGGTACGTAAGATTACCTAATTATCGAAATTTCATGATTACTGTTGAGTTCGACAGAAAAAAAGTATCGTGCGCCCGTCGCATTGTTGCCATTGCCATTTAACGGAGCATACGTCATACTGTGGGTTTTTCGTCTCTGTCCCCATTAAAAAAGAACTATGATCAATAAACCGCTTCCTACCATGATGGATACAATGAGTCAGGTTGATACTCTTGTGGCGGTTCCATGAGTGTGGCCCATATACTATTTCGAAAAGAATCTCTGATTCACACTTACACCTACCGCCAACCGTCCGATCCTTATTTTTCACGCAGCTCAGTGTCTGATACAGGGTGAGTGAGTTGCCCTGGAGTGTCTACTGTGAGGAACTAGATCGAATATCCTTTTTAGTGTTAAAATCATCATAATTTTAAATGGAGGCAACTCGAGAGTCGATAGTGTTTGTGTGTTGTACGAGGATGACCTCTATGAAGGGATGCGTTGTGAGGTGATTCTAGAGTGTTCTTCCCCCGGGCAGCACGTCTGTCCAACTCTAAAGAGTCGGTAGTATTGAAGTAGAACTAACTGGGCCCAATGCAACACATTACTAA
Source organism: Paragonimus westermani (assembly GCA_008508345.1). Taxonomy (NCBI): domain Eukaryota; kingdom Metazoa; phylum Platyhelminthes; class Trematoda; order Plagiorchiida; family Troglotrematidae; genus Paragonimus; species Paragonimus westermani. The sequence goes on from QNGE01006626.1 coordinate 24,408, forward strand.
CGTTGACTGTTGCCGATCGTATGGCTATGTGTGCAGACCTCAACTGTCTAGAATGCCTCTACTCCCTCTCTCTGAGCAGCTAGACAGTGCTCAGCTAACATCCGACTGTGTCCGTTCTGTGACCTCAACGCTTAATGATTTAAGAGGTAACAGCATGTTCTGGCACTACTCAGACTGAACCGTGTGAACAGACCAAAATGTGTATCTTTAGCCCACACTTGTTGGTCGGTTTCTGAAGGCACACTGTTGGCCAAGGACATATATCCTTATGAATTAAAATGCTTGGACTCCAGAAAGATGGCCAGTACGATAGTGGGCTGTTTTTGAACAATGTCTTGTTCGTGGTACTCCATTAGCCTGCATTATTTTGATTTTCGAATCCAATCTCATGAAACATTGACCCATTTTTACTTTAACACAAATGTCAGTTCTGATAGATAACTGAGTGAGCAGCTCCTTCCACTTCCTACCCCAAATGATCACACAAATTGGGCTTTCGAGCCGGTTAACAAAATGGTTCACAGAGTGCTCTTGTTCATTGATGCGTATTAGTTCCATATAAAACTTATGTCTACTGTGCGGCTATGTTATCCACCTGGAGGCTCGACAAACTCATTTCGAATGCTGTTGACAGGACGTGTTTTGTAAAGTTTCTCCAATTTAGCACGCGCCACGTCGATGTAGCACGACATGTCCCTTGTTGATACTCCATTAGCTCACAGTCGAGACCTGTATTTATCCACTGTCCGGTTGGACTGTGCGGTGGAAAAACATGTGCATGTGACTCCAGTCAAGCATACTCATTGATCCTATACGAGAGTGTCCGACCAGCTCATCCAGTCAGAAATGCTGTCTGGCGTCAACGTTGAACACTTGAAGTAGTCCCCACGTCAGTTTCATCTTGAAATTCACTCCGTTTTCCTCTAACCAAATGACAGGCAACATCTTATTTTATGTTCTCATCAAATTACTGAATTAGTAAGCTTGGCACTAGCCTGTGACTGCTTCCATAAGTCAGTCAGGTGATCAACTTTCTTGACACAGACTGCTCTGATACAGCAGGGAACCGCGTTTACAGACTAAAGATGGCCAAACAACAGAACACCTGAAAGCGCGGGATTTGTTTTCAATCTTTTGAAGTAAAATAAGCTTAGCTACCAGGAAAAGATAAACAAAGATAGACAAAAGATAAACAAAAAGATAAACAAAACTGGCAAGGATATGTACTACTGGCGAGCTCTAATGAGAGCGAAACTCGAGTCTAGTGCTTCTTTTCGAAAGAGGCTGGCTGGAAAGTCTATCTGAATGCGAACGCTGCGATCAAATGTGATGGTCAACTTGAAACCTGAAAAAAGCGTGGTCTCAAAATCTCCATTTGGTATAGAGCGGAATTTTATGTTTGTCATAACCATTGCTGTTATAACAAACAGATCAACCATCTCCACAAGTACTTGTGCTCGTTGTGACAAAATGTACATAATGAATTAGAGCTGAGCACCTTAAGGTATCATTGTCAAACCTCTCTGCTTTGTTTGATGTGACTGAATGAAGATTTGCTGGATTCATTTGAAATTCACACGTTAAGGACAGCACCAATTCTATAAGACCCTGAACTTGGGTAGCCTACAGGCGTTTTAGATTTTAGTGTCGCAACAGACGAAACCTGAAAGCGAAGGAGCTGAGATGTAATTAACAAAAAATATCACGTTTCAAACTAAGAACCCCAATGACCTGGATTCCGTACCACCTGTTATTGCAAGCATCATTTGGGGAACCTCTCTCAGAAAGTCATGAGTACCATAACTGTCCATACCTTGACATTAACACTAATCGGGGGGTTATCAATTGGAGTTAACAGGACAGTTACTGTGTCTTCTCTCGAGACGATCGGGCAACCGGATCATTGCTCACAAGCCAGAGTGGTTGAACGTTCAAATTTGATCATTCAGTCATGCCTAATGTGAGGTCAGTGGCGCAGTGGTCAACACGGTTGCCTCATGAGGGAATGGCCGGAGTTCAAATCCCGGTCGTGACAAGGATATGCACTACTGACGAGCTCTAACCAGATTGAAACTCGAGTCTAGTGCTTGTTTTTGGAAGATGCTGGCTGGAAAATCTATATGAATGCGAAGGCTACGATCAAATATGAATGGTTGTTTACTGGAAAACTTTTCTTTGTTGTCTAAACATCTTGGGCTGATCACCTCGATCACGTGTCTAGCTAAACTCTGTCAGAGTACTGAGTGCTAAACTTGCAGAGTAATGGGTCCTTAACCGTTAATCGTGTCCGAACCGCCGAATATTATGGACCAAGGTCTACACCCTTATCGGTATTTGAAATGACACCGAAGAATCTCTTTTCTGATTGTGTGGTATTTATATCGTGGATGTATATTACTTCAGATACGCTGGATATGTAAACTAGTGAGTTCTTGAAAGTCATCTACACTGGGAAGTAAATTTTCCCAGCTATTTGATAAGGTGATGCATACTTCAGTATTTGTTGAAAAGTAGCAGACCGTCCGGTTGATTACATACACATTGCTGTAAACTTAAACTCATTATTTCAATCACGACTTTTGGCGCAAGTGTGCAATACCCTGTATTCTTATGTTCCACTTTTATCACAGGAAGAACAAGTTTGAAACCCAAGCATATGAATCAAGCCCATTTCTTCCCAAGATCTGATGAAATACGCAATCAATTCTGAATATCCTCCATTGTATCCAACATGTTTTTCATTTTCATCCAGCCCAATCAAACCATCGCAGCCGACCAACAGTCATTCGCTCACACCGATCTCACAAGTGAACTAGCTGCTCGTGATTCTGAACTCTTCACTGGTGCCCGTCTGTTGACACAATTCCCTATCTTATCTCTCTTCTTTGATCAATTCTCTGTGTTGTTAGATAAAACGAAAAATCTTTGTGTAAAAGAAAAGCCGTATAGCCAAGGTCAGTGTGCTCCCTTATGATGTTCCGGACGGTTTCAGGGGGCTGGTGAGGACAGCATCTGTGCTCCTGTTATCTGAACATTTGTTGGCGTTGCATATTTACTGTAAGCTAAAAAAATGCCGGTTTAAACTTGTTGTAGGCCCCTTTCAAACAATTTCAGGGCATTCTCATCGATGGCCTCATTGTCATTCAAGTGATTTGTAACAGACAGACTCCGTATAAATGGTCCAGGTGGAGTATAGAGAAAGCATATTTCAAATGGCAATATCATCATAGTGAAGAGCATACAGTTTAGAGTGACATATATGGATCACAGATTTGTGTTCAGGCCTCACTTGCTATACACTAAGATGAGGGAAGAAATTGGAAACAGACCATATCAAGAAGTTCCCAGGTGTGAAGAGAATCGCTCAGCAGCACGTACCAGTAATGAACGAGGAATCGATCGCCCAGGTGCAACAGGCGTTGTGTGTGGGGCTACTGACTTTCACTAATATTCTTTGTATGTATATATCCGCTAGCAAGATCACGGCAAGAATACAACGTGCATTCGTGCCTAGTAAGACACCATCCATATCTGTCTTGGCATTTTATCAGGTTTTCTTTGCTTAGCAACTGTTTCCCTTTTTCAGTAGAGATCGACATCGTTACCAGTCATCAGGCTGAGGCATTCGTGTATTGAAGTAGCATTACCGTAACTCCAGGTCAATCGGCTGGTTGCTACAGCTTATCTCAGGGGGCTGACGCTGTGCAATTCGACTGTGACCGTATCAGAGACCTATGTAGTTTAGGTCATATTTGTTTGTTCCGTGCCTTTACTGCTTCCGGTGTCACCTGCCGAGATGTCTATAAACAAATGTCTCGGTGGTTATCTGGTAGTGTTTGACGACATACTCCAGTGCAATAGAATCGGTCCTGCAAGAGTGGGAAGGGAAATATTGAAAAATATGACCCGTGGTTCCGGTAAACATAGATGTTTTCTAAAAGCTCTGTTCATTATTTTCGAGTCAGCACCGTTCACAAGTTTCAGCGACCCACCTTACTCTACAAATGCGTGGAGTGAAATGCAGCACTCGCCTAAAACAATTTGTAAATGACCCAGAGGACTGAAACCAGAAACCAGAGGTTAAACTGGTTAAACCCATGCGGTGGCAGTTGAAATAAGTGATTTACAATACTAACAATAAGGTAAATCAGATGCGCCACAAGAGGTAGCGAGAGGCAGTAGAAAAATTAGGAGAGCGTTATGTGCATAGTAGGCTGAACGGAGTGCAGAGCTTGTTAAACTAACTCTGTCGATAAAAACGGTGCGGTGTTACTTGTCATCCTCGTTCAGCACACTCATCAGATGGCGCGAATGTTGTCATTGTTTGGCCGAGTTTTCTGTGATGTGAATGCACTGGACAACACAGAGTGGTGAAAGCCGTAACGAAGCTGTTTTGCTGATGATGCCTTACTTTCACTTAGGACCCCGTCGTTTGTCTGCAAGGTATAGGCACCTAGCTGTTGAATGTTCGAATATAGACCAGACTATTTTTAGCAGTTGGTTTCCTCCTCTTCTACTTCTTTTTTCTTCTCTCTTCCTGAGCAGAATTTGCTTTTTTTCCTTCCTCGTGGTTGTGTGGCACTTAAGCACCAATGAGAACCACCGATGTGTTGCTGTCTATGATAATGATGACCACTGTGATCGTGAGGATGGTTACTGAAACCGGTCTAATCAGAGACGATCGTGTATAAGAGCGCGAGCATGTGAAACCTGAGTCTATGTATAGCTGTCTTCGGTGATAAGATTAATCGGTTATCACACGCAAGAAGGGTTTTTGAAGTATTTTCAATTAACGGCGAAATTTCTAACACGCTTCCACTTAAAATGCTTACATTTGGTTGGTTAATACTACTATACATCAGTATTATACATACCCGGTAGGTATGGTATTGTACATTTTAATAATAGTTATGGATTTAGTAGCTATGCGAAGTAAACATCAGTATCTGCACTTCAACGGTTGTTTTCCGGTTCGTTATAAAGCGAGTGTTATAAGTATACTGGTTCAGAGAGTACATGAACTAACAAATTCAGATATTCCAGGGTCATATCCAGCGTTACTGTTGAACAACTTCGAAAATAACGGTTACCGCTATAAGTTTATCAAGAAGTACTCGCAACCTTGAGGTATGACTGTTTTCTGAAGCTAATCTTTAAATGTGACGGTGTATGCAACATTCTGATCGGACGCATTTATTACTCATCCGTCATCTACACTAAAACTCGGATCCCAGCACCCCCGGTTAAAAATACACAGTCACTCCAGGCCAAATGATGCTGCATATATCATTTCGGACGTTGTTTGGCCACCCACATCAGCAGAACAGAGAAACACTTACGTCATCTAATGACCCAGTCTATTCCAAAATAATGAGTAGTGTGGTAGATTTGTGATTTTAGATGAGACCCAACTGTGAAAAGTCAGGGCTTCGGCTGGATTCGAACCAGCGACAGACACAGCATGCCTCAACGCGGCAAGCGCTCTACCAGCTGAGCTACGAAGCCA
>QNGE01006627.1:0-21748 GCA_008508345.1 Paragonimus westermani
ACACATCAAATATTCTTGTTTTGCTACCGTTACGGCGCCTTTAAGGAAGGGTACTCTCGTGGGCTCTCTCTAGGAACTGTGGGCACTAGTGCTGCTACCCCAGCGGCGTCTGAGAATTGTCGTGCCAGTCGCAGGTTAATTAAATATCTGCTGGCATGCGTTGAACTAGATCCGGCCCGAACGGGATGGTCCCAGTTGTCCCCCTCAGAACAGAATGGTTTTTCCCACAGTACCCCTGTAAGGAGAACTGTGTGGCGGCGATAGGATTTTGCTGGGCTGCCCGCGGTATGGTTTGCGAAACAGTTCCGAAACTCATAGTTGCACACTGTACCTAGACTACTGAGAAAGTTCACCTGATAGATATGCTGTTCCGTTTCTCGTCTGCATGCTGTATGACCGTTTGGCACGAGCTCGGAGGACACACTTCCGGGTTACTCGTTCGCCGATGGATGACATTTAGTTTTCTGGCTAGTTTGCGTGTCGATGCTACCTATAACGCTATGAATGACCTGCCGTATATTTCTTCGAATAACTTTTGGATCCCTGCTCTCAAGGGCCCCCGTGCCATTTTTGTCCGGTAAACTCGTGCCTGTGAAAACAACTTGATGCACCATATGCCGGATCATTTGGATGCATTGAGCAAAACGTGAAATGGTGCCTANCCTAACGTTGTTGGTGCCATTCGAAATGTCAAAGTGTGACACCTTGCCATAAGCATAATCGAGATCAGCCTTCCATCAAGCAGAAGTTCCGCGCTGGCATATTGAGTGCCGCAGATGTTCCTACATTATTTCGCCTATGACCAAATTGAACATTAATAGTGGAGGCGGACAGTTAGGTTTCACAAGTCAACAGTTTCTGCGAACACATCAAACAACCCATCTTAACACGTGAATGTGTTCAAAAATATGCAGCAACACCCTGGCCCACCATTCAGAATGCCAAACTTCAACACAGCAGTGAGTTTTCCTTCAAACAAAAACGCCTGAAGATTTAGCTGAACGAAAAGTATGTAAAGTTTGATTGGGGTGGTAGAGATAATCTTGTTAGAAGTATGTAAAACGACACGTCTCACTCCATCTTACAAAATAGTGTTCACACTTATCTATGTGACACGGGCCCTAAAAACACATCCAAGGATGTTCAAGAGACGGAGCTGGAGAAGAGGTACAATCGACTTTTTGCGGTTTGTTCACGTGTTCGAGACTGGAGGCCCAAACTACCGGGACACATTCGGTTTGTCTTTTTTGATAGTCAGCGGTTTTCTGTTAACCTGAAAGACTCACTGAAAACAGGTTACACCATCAGTCTTAAGGATTATATGGATTATCAAAACCACAGGGAAGCGCTAGTTTAGCAGTGTGCTGAACATCCGGTGATTTACTAACATTTTGAAGTGGTCAGTGAAAGGGCACCTGACAACCTTCGATGTAAGGTCGTTACACTTTCTGAAAACCCTCTAAGAAAAGAACCGTCGCATAGGGTCCGAGGTCTAAGAGTGCAGAGATCCACGGTGTAACCACTTCAGATGTTGTGATCTATAGAAATAGAGAAATTTGCCGCACGAGTTCTCTGCTGAAGATTAAGTGTGTAAGAATTAAGTCACCCCAGATTCTTTGAAACCCAAGCGGATGGAGACCGAGAATTTCTGGACGACACCCGTGGCAGAACCGCCGCAAGCCAGTGACCGTTTTGTTGACTAGTCGCTGGACACAATCAGTGGTGAGTACGACGCACTTCAGTCGTATGTTCATGTCCAAATGAGCATACTCGAGCGGTGGCCACACATATGAACTTCATAACGCGCTTGGAAGTCATGCCTGTCTACTCCAGGAAATGCCTTCTTTATCATCCCAAGGGTCACAAACCCCTTTTGACGGCCATCTGGTGTTGATGAGAGAAAGATTAACCAGACGCCAGTCAAATCCTTAGTTCTTTCTAAGGTAAACTTTTGTGAAACTCATAGATATAGCCAGCGAAAAGGAAACAATAAGATGTTTCATCTTGTGCATTATGTAACACTGATACCTTCCTCTGATCTTGCTCAGACATATGTGCACACTTGCTGTCGTTTAGAAAGAGATTACAGTCATCAGATTAACATTTAATGTGTCCAAGTGCAATGTATAGCGACTTGCGATCGCGTGGCTCATCTAAAGATCTCGGCTGCAACGGTGTTTTCTCGCCCGTCTGTTCCGTATGCATGCTTCTGTGTAAGTTTGTTGCAAGAGGCCTGACACGTACTCTGTGTCTGCACTTTTCCCGACCACTCCTCCGTTATTCGATTCTTCAAGGTCGTCTAACCTGGATTCATCCCAGCGTTGTTGAACGTACACGAAGATTTGACGCATTTTCTTGTACGGCTCACTCTGGAGTGCCGCCGAGTGAACTGGAGCCTGTCTCGCGCTTCTCTTCCTTCTTCTCGCCGTTGTTGCTGTTGGTCCCAGATTAGACTAATACTAACGGCTCAATGACGTTGGAAATGTGCGGTTTATCTGCAGAACCCAACGTATTCTTCAGTTTGATGAATTCTTGAGCAACATCTTAACTCCTTTTCAGGGAATGTTTTAAAACTCTTGGTGGACGAACGTCAAACGCATACTAATTTGTCCACTAAAGATCCAACCCGGTTTTGCTCTGAACGCTCCGTTGCCAAGAGAGGATGTAGCATGGGTGTAAACCTCTTCCTGGATTGCGTAAGTTTCTAATTTATATACATCAGGGTCGCGTTGGACGCGGCGGAATAATTTAGGAACGTCGAAGACGTAAGCGTCCCAGATGTGGCCGTTGTTCTTGGCTCTTGTCAGGCTATCTAGAAGGATTAAAATATTGGTCATGCACGACAGGTTGAGAAAAGGGCCATGCGGATTATAAGAGGAAAGCTTAGCTGAAGATAAATTCTCAAGTAAAACGCGTTTCATCAGACGCTCTAGTATCTTTCATGGGATGCTGTGGAAGCTGAACAGCCGATAATTAGTGTGAGAGTGACGATCGTCTGCCTTGAATATGGACGTGACAATGACTTCGGAAAATTTTCGACCACAAGCGTCTGGTTAAACAAATTACGTACAGGCACCGCCAAACCAACGACCACTTCTTCGAGGATCCTTGATGGACCACTTCGGTTCTCACTGCACTATAAGAGTTGCTCCCGGGTAAGTGATCTTGAATACCTGCATGTTATTACGCAAAAAGCGAGGGTTGAGGGTCACGGGATATCTTTTGAATATATCTCAAAAAGGGTCTGATCACTTCATTAGCGTTTGGGCCAGCATTCTTGCCTTGTACCAGGTTGCCTCAAATTTTAACTTTCAAAGGTGAACGTTATCTAGTCATATTTGTAACCAAGGCTTCCGCAGTTTTCGGCTTAAAGGTCGTTTCAAAAAGAAAACAGTCATTTTGGCGCAGATTCTTGTTGTCCAAGTACTTTTTGAAGTTTTGTCGGCGAGATTTCAAGCCAAGTACCTGTAGTTCATCAATTGAGAATGAGCAGTTTTAATGGAGGGATTGAAATACATCGAATATATTCCAAAAGTACCGATTTGATAATGGAAACATTTCCCACCATTTTCGCGGTTATCGAATGACAGAATTCACCTCGGAAATTGCAACAAACGCATTTATAAGGGGTTTAACACCAATGATGGATCATTCCCGCGGAAATAGTGGGAATGTTCCCATCACGAACTAGTGCTTTTGATATTTATTCGGTGTATCCCAATTTTCTCACCAACACCGCCTACTTTGTCTGAAACTTCGGTCTTAACATTCCGAAAAACGTCTTAAGATGGAGGGTTTGCGCCAAACTAAGCGTTTATCTTTCGGAACAACCTACAAGCTAATCCCTACAGAGGCCATAATTGCCGCTGCATTTTTATCTTCGCTTCAGTTGCTCCCTGTCTACCAACCACAAGTTGACATCTTAGCGTTCAATTTTTTCCGGACTTTTGGTGCATTTGTACGTTACCATCTACTCTTTCCTGTGTCCCCAGATTCTGTCTGACATTCTTGCGTCATTCTGTGGCACTTTCGAAGACAGTAGATATCGCTTTATATCACGCTCATTCCACCTAACTCCAAAAATGTGATACGAAACTCATGGCCACATCGACTTCATCAAACGCGATTGTGGAGTGTCGTCCCATAAACAGCAGCTCTGATATATTGTGTAGCTTATGCCTAGGGCCATTTTACGTCCGGTGTTCGTCGTTCACACAGCACGCACTCAGGTTTTAAAACAGGTTTCCTAACTTAAAATGAATATGCAGCGGGCACGCAGATTTAATTCCAATCATATCAAGATGCAAGTCGATGGGAACGACGTCGGATACTGATCATCTCAATCCGCCGCCATCCTGGCCAGGTATAACCGTTATAATGGCTGCTTGCGTCAAGTGTTTGACGAGTATTGTGTGCTTTATAGAGAGTCGGTTGCCGCGTTCTCCATGCTTATCTATTCTTTTTTCGTTGGGCATTCTCGCACTAGAAATCTTCTGGGTATTGGTTGCGGGTCTTCTTCACAGAATACCAGTGTCATTCAAGTTAAGTGGAAGACAAATTTTTCTTCACCTAGCATTATTCTTGATGTAGTATTTACTGTTGATATCGCTTACTTGTGGAAATTTGTCATCGCATACTTTCCCCCCTCAGCCCCGGCCACTGGATATTTGTATGTATATACCCTGGTTTTCTCCGCGCTTGATAGCTCCCCGATTATTCGAATGTTGCAGTTGATCATATTCACGTGAACCGTCACTCTCGGAACTCGCGTATTTGTTGTGTCCAACATCGAGGTTTTAGTTTAAATTAACTTTCTTTCAACCTAGCATCTTTTCACTAAGAAAATCGCTAGTACGACAGTCTCCATTTTTGGATCTAAATCAATTCTCTACGGACTCACAATTTATAAATACTCCTTGCTGACAGAAGCTACTATTCTGGATCCACCCTATTGACAGACGTTACAAGTAGATAAGGCGCTGCACGAACGACTGCTAGATATCTGGGATTAAAAATACTTGCTCAATCTGCTACTAAAGATAGTGAGACTGCTGCCCCCGTAGATCATGGAATCAGGTCTGTGTCCACCCTTCCAGCACCTAATGCTTTGTCCAAAAATGCGGCGGAACCTTCGGCGATTAACGCTCGCAAAGTGTTACAGTACGATCTGCAGGCGAATCCTCCAGAGGACGCCCCTCCAGTGACGACCGACGCATCTGTCTTGGTTGCCCCAGTGGTCGGTAAGCCTAATGGTGTAATCGGGACTACGTAAGATGATTGAAACAGTTAATCTCCTTGAACAGTTTGAAAAAGCAGGTAGAACACGAAAACTGGTAGATGCAAGTATTTCGTATTGACTCGTCAGTAGCAAATTTACAATAACATGGATGTTTTTTTATAACAAATGAATTGATGGGTGGATAATCAATAAGCGGATTAGGATAAGTCCTCAAGTCCAGGGAAGGGTCAGGTTCACGAACAGTTTCTGAACACAGAGAGCTGGTTTGAGTCGATTAATTGCAATTGCTTCAGGGAACTGTAAAAATCTCCGGTAAGAATGATGCGAAAGGATTCTGAATGCACAAGATAGATCGATAGCGTGACCGATGGTCAGGACCTATCTAGCGGCTGAGAAATCTGGCTGTTTACGCGTTCCAGCAACATTGACATTCTCCGGTAACACGGACTTATGTACCCATTTTGGTAGATGTTTCTCCATTCTAGAGCTCAAGTATCTCTCGTTTCTACCTATGCAACTTTCTCCGCTGATCTCCTTTGACTGAAGGCACTGGTAGCTTCTGAGTCCGAACAATTACACAGAGTTTAGCTGCATTGAACGTTTGTTTAATTGAATTTATCGATCGCTGTGTTCTTTGGTGCATGACAAAATCACCCCTAGAAGGCAGCTCTATGTACGCACTCTTTTACTTTACAGCGACCACCAATTTGAGTGGTAGTTTTCGATTACTGCGTCTATCTATGAAGTTTCTGGATAACCATTTGATTTTAGAACAGGCGTATCTAGATATAGTTCCTCCGCGAGGCTGCCGGGCCTACAGATTCGCCTTGCTCGTGTAAACAGAGTATTTACTAGTGCCCGTTTGTATTGGGTCGGTGTAAAAGTGCTAATATCCAGGTATTGACCTGACCACGTGGGTTTCCTATAAACGGTTCTTCTAACCGAGTCATCTTCCCGACGACTTTTCAGGATAACTAGAAATGGCAGACAGTTGCCGACCCCAAACTCACAAGTGATCTTTAGATTAGGATGACAACTATTCAGACTTTGCACCAGTTTATCTATCGTCTGTTTAGATCGGCTGAAAATTAATGTCATTCACGTAACGCGTGGCTAGGTATCGATCGATTTTTAACACGAAAAGGTCTGCTAAAAGAAGACCTAATTGACTTTCCATAGCTACTCCGTCTATTCGACGGTAGGACTGTTCAAGAAAACGAAAACTGAAATTATCAGTACAGAACAGCAAACTTTCCTTCAGTATGTCGGTGGGAAGTGGCAATGAAGTGTGACTCATTTCAAAGAACTCACAAATATAGTCAACCGTTTCATGCAGCAGGGCATCTGTGAAAAGTGAGTGAACATCTATAAAGCACATCAGTTCGTTGGCAAGATTGATTCCGTCCAGGTCACTGATCACTCCGAAGGAATCTTTTTCTAAAACTTCTGTTTAACTAGGGTTAGAATATCGACCAGTCAACGTGCTAATTTGTGGTAAGGTGAGTTTGTCATTGCCAAAGTTGTCATAAACGGCATCCGAGACTTGTGAGTCTTTGGTAGGCCGTGAAGTTGGAGCATTGGCGATCCGCATGCCAATAATCCGCAACTGCAAGAGCAGCTAAAGATGTCGTCCTATGCGGTTCTCTATTTCGCTAATTTTATCCACTCTCTCTATTCGCCGAAACTTTGTTTGGTCATCCAATATTGATAACATCTTCTGTACACACGCATCCTTGTCTAGAATGACGGCTCCAGAACCCATATCAGGCTTAAGGATAACCACGTTTTTTGACTTAAGTTCTCCCAACGATTACAGGTGTTGCCTCGTGGTGTCACACCGACTATGCATTGGAGACCCTTCTATTCAAGAAGCAGAATCAAATTGGAACAACGTAGGCAATTCTAGATATAGCCTTTGCGTGCTTTGATGCTCGCCTCGAAGATTGCGTGGTTGCAAAGAGGATGGGTGCTAAAAGTCAAACAAACGAAACATCGGAGGTATGGAGGAAAAGCCAGTTAGCATTAATTTAAAGTAACCAGTGGAATACCTAGATCCTCAGGGAGAGGTTTCAAAAAATGCAGAAACATCTGGAGGTGGCTACCAAGCGTTCGCTGAATCCGATCATCCGTGGCCTCCCTGAACATTATTTCAGGGTTGATAAGGCTAAAGTAAAGGCCAAAATGTACCGCTTGTTGAATCCGTTCAATTTTGCTGGCATTACTGTACATGTTGTCAAATAAAGTATAGTCAGGTAGGTGGTCGAGCACGTGAAAGTGCATGATAGGTGTGACCGGAAGTTGTCCAGTTCTTATGCTCCACTCACCTTTACCACCTCCTAATAAAATCCTTGGACACTAACAAAAACTAACAACTGCTTCCTGGTCCCCACAGATAGCTTGTCGGTGCGTAAAGACCGCCAATATATGTGAACATCTGTGTAGAGGGGCCATAATAATTTTGCACATCAGTCTATTGCCTCGGAGGACCACAAAACAAGACAGATGAGATCTTTCCGCCGACTGCGGACAAACTCCCATTTAACTGTGCACCATAGTGACGACCTCTCAGTTGTTCCCAGGCTAGGATGACATTGACGATGTGGAGGAGAATCTCCAACAAGTCGTCAGAGGAAACAGACCAACTCCTGAGGATTGAAGTTTGCAGAGTCCATCTCTAGAAAAACGGTGTCCCCCCGGGATAAGTGGATGGACGTCCTGTCCACGAATGCATATAATGTTGACGATAAGCTAACTGGGCTGAACATCGAAGTGGCAGGAGAGGATAGGGTCCCAGTTACGGACGCGTGACTCAAACAGGGAGTGGCGACTGATTACATTTTCCCTCCAGGGACGATGCGCAATGGCCAGGACAGGATTGGAGGATTGGGGAATTCTTGTGCTAGTTGCAAACTGTTTCGCCAAGGTTGTTGGCAAGAGCCTTCAAACTCCTGATGTACAACCGGTGGAAGTGTACCACTCAGCGCGCAAACTCACACATCGGCACTCTGTGTGTGCAGGAGTTCTGATGCTACCGACGAGGAAGGATTCATGTCACTTACTACCATGAATGAATTCTTCAGCAGGCAGATTTCAATCCTACTACTCGTCTATCTGAAAATACCGGGGGTTAACTGGAAGCGTGAGTTCTGTACGGGGGGCACTTTTCGGAACATCCCCTGAATTACTTTCATAAGAACGTTTTGCGACAACATGTTGGGCAGTCAACCAGGTTTAGGTCCAGGCCTAATGACTTGTCTCTTGACCTGATAGTAATCGGAAGTACGAACCAGGTACGTGCCGCAGAAATTTGCGCCCCTCTAGGTGGAAGCGACTGCACGACTCCAAGATGGTAGTACTGTGTCAAGTGAAAGTCAGCGCCCCGAAAGAGGTTTCAATGCTGCGGAAATACTGCGAGATATGATATTCTGAAAGACGCAGAGACTTTGCAGTAGAAACCGTCTAGCAGCAGTGCCTCGCTGGGGGAATTCACTGAAATTAATGAAGCCGAATACGGCCGTACTAACATAGAAGCACGCAATTATGGTTCATAAATACACCTTGGTACAGAAATGCTATCGTTGAGGTACAAAATAGAAAGTGGTCTCATAGAAGCGTTCCATGCTCAGAGGGGGTGTTGCGAAAAGACGTTGTTCGAGCTCCAGAGAAGTCAGGCCTCAATGACTCGCAAAAACTATGGGTCAAGGCATAAAGCGTAACTAGCGCGGAAAACCAAATCCAACCCGAATCCATTCTACGGTCAAGTGCAGTCAAGCCCTGCCCCCGTGAACGTGCTGGCAATCGCACCATGGCTAAAGGGTTAACCTGGGTAGACGATCAGAAGAAAGAGGATCACTTAGGTCAGTATTTTGCCGGCGTACATAGGCAAGATAACCTCTAGCATCCAACAACAGTGAGTGCCAGAGTGCCAGCAATCGGAATGCAAAACTTCATGGCCTTAGCTCGTGAGATGCAAACCATTCTGCAGTCACCGAATCTGTCGAAATCTTCGTGGCAAGTCGATATTCACACCGCTGTGGTTCATCCACTGGTTAAGGTTTCGGCTCGTCTGTTGGCTGCATTATTCAGTACGTCACTGTACCAAGGAGGAACTGCTAAGAGCTGGGAAGTGATAGCTACTGTGATGGTCAATCAAAAAGGAGACACAAGAGGGAAAACCATAACGTACCGCCCTGTCGGTGTGTGCTACGTTCTGTTAAAAATATGCGAGAAATTCGTCAGAGATCGCTTGGCTACCTTCATGTCGAATAACCATATCATAAATGCTAATAAACATGGCTTTGTCGTGTCTGTCGAGCTTCATCTTTCTGTACGAGGTGATCAGGAGTTTAAACAAAGAGAGGCAGGTGTAATTTTGTTACTACGACTTTTGCAAGGTGATCGATTTAGTCATCTACCGACTACTTTTGAGAAAGCTAAGACACTATTACTTAGCGCCAAAAGTCTTTACGTGGATTGGAGGCTTCCCATCAAACAACGCACTCACGGTGTATGCTTAGGAGGGACTGTCGAATGTCCAGAAAGTTTTTAACGGGGTAGTGCAAGATTCTGCGCTGGGATCTACCCTGTTTTTTATATATATCAACGACTCGGTAAGTCGGCAGAATGCGCCCTGCTACACGTTTGCTGAAGAGGTGAAGTGTTGGTAAACCGGATCGATTGAACCGTCAAGCGGATCTGATTGAGTTGACCACATCGTTGGATGACCGGGACCTTCCACCTACCCTTGGTAAGTGCAGAAATTTGATTAAGCCTGAGGGAGCAAAAGATCATCGTTGCCTACCGGAGGCAAATGAGCGCACATAAACTGCCCAGATAGACGAAGATAGAGATCTGAGAATCTGCCCTTGCGGTGACTTTAAGCAGTGCAGATTAATGTGGTCGCTGCGAAAAAGGTTGAGGTGGCCCTCCATCAACTTTGAAAAGCAATCCGTTTCAGGGACCCTAGTGTCTTTATACAATTGAGTGAGGCATTCGTGCAGTTGCACCCAAAATATTTTGCTCAGGCACAGAACCCGCACCTCAAAAATCAAAGTGCCTGGAGAAGGTCCGAATGCTGGCCATTAGGTTGGTTGGTGAAATGGGAGATACGGACTACGCTACCAAACTGGAAAAGTTTAATCCATTTTCTTTGGAACGCAGACTACTTTATGGGTAGCTAACCGGAACTTACAAAATTCTGCGTGGTGTTGTATGTGTGTTTGAGTCCCATCCGCTACATGCTTTACGGACAATAACAACGCATAGCGTATCGTCACAGTTACAAGCGATCGGGTCGTTTTAAAGTGCTTGGACGAGCGAGCTGTTGGTCGCTGAAGCCTTAACGCGTATAAAACACGTGGTTTCACTGATGTCGCACCAGGGGCTGTGGTCTTAGTCGTAGAAACGCCTCACCTGAAGGATCATTCGTTGTCTCTGGGCAAGTCACGTGCTCACACGTCTAACAGGGCCAAGTTTTCACGAACAGGATCATTAACTCATAAAAACCTACGCGAGTCTGCGGTTCAGGTCACATTGGTAGGATAGTTTGAAGACCGCAGGACCAGGAATGAGAACACTCATACCCTGATATGACATAACCCTTGTATTATTGCGGTTTGTTTGCTTGAATCGTTTACAAAGTTTCTGATTGCATACTTACGCCTATCGGAGAGCAGTTTTCTTGCGTCCCGAATGAATGTGTACACCCTTGAAGGCCGGCACGTAATTGGATGTTTGCACTAGTATACGCATGCGTACCTGTGTAAAACGGAAAGCCAGTGGTCATGTGGTGGTGAGATGAAGTAAGCAGAACCTGACATTTTGATCAACTATGGTTGTAACGGGTGGTCTAGAGGGAGCTGAAAACACTTAGGAGTTGAATTCACACAAGCATCAGCGTCGCTTTCCCTATTTATTCTTGGTTTCCCTTTACCTTTGTTGTATCCATCACTCCACCAGTGCTCTTATCAGCCCTTCCGCCCCCAATTTGAGCAGCTGTATCTTAGGGACCGAACTCCCATACGAACAACTGGGGTCTGCCCAGAGCTAGAGTGTGACATTATAATAATAATGGTATATTTCTCGAAACAGTTGTGAAAAACACGCTCAGGAGGGCGTGATCAACGTGCAGATTTTTAAGCGTATACACATTTGAACACCAAATCTAAAGATTTTACAATGAGTCAGCTATGTGAATAGAACAACAAAACAGACATTATATAAAGGGAAAATTCATGTTTAGACAGAAGCCTTTGTGCTACATAGTTATGAGACGATAGCACTTGGTATCTGCACAGTTTGATAAAATACTTGATTTGTTACATCAATTGGGACTCCATATGGTGGTCACTGGCCTGATGCTCGAGGTCGTGCTAAAAAAGGAGTGGTTGGAGGATGGAGGGGATGTACTGGCGAAGAATTTGATCATTATTCCATGTAGATAGTTTCGGGAAAATGTGCAGAAAACTTTTTCAGGATATGAGCGAGGTGGGGACGCATATACTTTCGCGGGAAACGCATGGACCTCTCAACCGGACGTCGTTCTTCGCTCGAATTCTAAAGAATTTTGAGGAGCTCGCAGGTTGCTCAACCACTGCGGAATTTTGATTGTTCGGGCGGGGTAAGGTGTTTTCTCGCGCGGGATATATCAGTGAAACCAAGATAAACGGGAGAACTTGAAACGGACTATGTGAGCTATGACAAACAATGGAACATATGATATTCTGGCATAACATTCTATTTGACGTTACAAGCATTATGTTAACTGATGAAATATATAACATGAGCGAACAGCTGTTGTCAAATAACACGAGAAGAGATCGATTATAACCGTAGTAGCAAACTAAGATGGTCGACCGTCTTTTGAGTGTCCACTAATGAAGCAATTCCAACGTTACAGTTCGTAACTTCAAGAACCAGAGATTTGCGAAAGGCTCGCATTACATATTCAAGGCCCGATGGCCGCTGGCTAATTTTTGTTCAGTCACACCACATGACCATTAGTTGGTGAGCGCGCGTTCGGAATGGCCAGCTATTTACAATTCAGGGTTTGGAGGCGTATTCTGCAGATGACTTCGGACGGCGAGTTTCCGTTCCAGTAACCATTGTATAGTCACATTGCATGATCTTACTGAAGTGGTATATATATATTCTACTTTCAGTCGGATTCTGAGAACTTTTATAATTGGCTGAAATGTGTACAAGTTCAGTTTGCATGTTGATGGCCACCCAGGTATCATAGAATAGTATGCGTTCAATTCTATTAACCTCCGTTATATTTTCGTTGATTTTATTACAGTGGTATATTGCTGGAATGTCAACAATAACGGAGATATTCCACTTTCTTTCAGAATCGGACATTCAAGCGGCTATCATATGCGAAAAATTGGATACAGAACGTGAAGAACAATGGTTACACAGAAAAATGGAGACAAACATTCACCCGATGAAAAAATATTCTTGCAGTCTGTACATTTCATGATTATGAATTGAATGTTCACCGCCTTAAATGGTTTTGTTTCTAAAATGTGAGCGAATTATCGATTACGCCGAACGAAGGCGTGCTTTCGTTGAGATAAAGCTTGAAAACAAAACGAAATCGTTAATGAGGTCAATTAAAATGGAAGCCAAAGAGTGTTCGCAGCGAAATAAGACCTACAAAAATTTTCCGTTTGACCGTTTTTTGAGTGACCTACAAATGTTCAGTTAAGACATTCAAAAGACGGTCGAAAGACACTCAAAAGGCGGTCAAAAAACTCAAAAGATGGTCGTGCTACATGGGAAGCTTCCCCTGGTATACGATTACTGCCGGATTTAAATGTCAAGTATTTTTGTACGGCCGGTATATAGAATGAGAACAATGTTTGACAATACAGAGAGGTTGCCTGGTGGTCTATCAAGGGAGAAAAAGGAAGAGTTGCGACTCAAGGTTATTATGCAGTCATGAGACGAACAGTTTGAGTTGTTTTTCTTTCAAGCAATTCTAGCATGCTCAGCTTTTCATGGTGGTTTACAACACAGACACACACGCTATCAATAAGTATGTGGTAAGGGTGTACCAGGACGATTGGGTTGTTACTAACGGGCATGTATATTGACACCTATACGTATTGATCATAGACATGTTTTCTTGTTCGCTGGCTGGTCTGAAATTAAGACCCCCATTCTGAGAGCAGTAGTTTTGATCGGTTCGAAGGGTGCGTTACTCAACATCACGCAGAACAGGGGGGTTATTTGTCGGATGTTATTAGGTCCGTTTTCAAAGATAACGTCCTCAGACAAGTAGAGCTTGAAAGTGGACATGACGTTCGTCATTGTTGGGAAATTTTCTAAGTTTTCTTTTAATCGGTGTACATTCTTACTGGATCGAATTGCATACGGGAGTTTTTTCTGGGATTTAAGAGCTGCCAAGATGAAGTCCTTGTTTCTAAGGTTATACTTTGACCTGCGTTGCAAGCGATTCGCGAACCCGACGGTGAATTTATTGCAATAGACCAGATTATACATGAAGGAAAGGTTGAACTTGAGTCGCCGTAACCAAAGAGGATCAATTGTAAGCGTCCGGCAGCGTTCTCTGTAGCTCAGAGAAGATGGATAACCCAATAAGCTTTTTATGAATGCACGTTGGATGCTTTCCAGAGTTAGCCTATCAGACTTGCACAGGTGGCCGTATATGAACGTGCAGTATTCTAGGTATAATCCTGCGGAGTTGAATGAGTTTTAGTAGAGTAAACCCAGGTCACATACTGAGTTGGCGGTTGATGTGCTGTGAGCGTCCAGTTTTATACAACCATCTGGTACGTAACAAACATGCACGACGATAATGGATTTATTGGCTGAAAATTTCATCAGCCAAGTTTGACACCAAATCTCTAGTGACATGAGGTTCCTCCGTATATTTTCTTAACGTGGATTTAGATTGCCAGGAGGGAAGCTCCCAACAAGTTTGATATCATCAGCAATGCCTGATAACTTGACATATATGGTTTATATATACGGGAAAGAGTGACGGTCCCGGAACACTTCCTTGTATCACTCCAGTAGTAACTGGTCTGGGCGTTAAGCTATTGTCTTCTATTTTCACTGTTTGTGTGCGGCCCGTAAGGTATGAAGAGAACCAGCTAAGCAATGGATCACATATACCAAAGGATGCCATTTTGAGCAGAGGACGCCTATGAGGCACACGATCGAAAGCCTTTGCTATACCCAGCAGTATAGTGGTAATCGCCTCACCGGCGTCAGTAGATTCTGTCACATGGTTAAGAAATTCTAGCTGGCATGTTATGCAAGAACGCTTGTTGAGAAACTCATGCTTGGAGTGGTTTACAAGGTTTCGTAGTAACAGGAGTTCGACCCTGCAGCATTTCATTGTCTTTTCCAACACCCTAGAACGAATTGAAGTATGGTAAATGGGACGATAAATGCTGACCTCATGTCGCGAGTCACTTCTATAGAAGGGCTAAATTGGAGAGGTTTTCCACTGAAGAGGGAAGGAACCTTATATTAGACAAAGTGTATAAATACCGAGCAGAAGTAGAGGGATGTCTTCCCCTTCGAAGTTTAGAGCAACGGGGTGAATGCCATCAGGACCAGGTAGGTGAGAAGGTTTGATAATAGCTAACTGAGAGCGTATGAGCCATGCATCAACACGAATATGGCTTAGGAACGTACATGTACTCACAGGGGGAGGTGGGGGCAGTATGTGTCCTTCACTGCTGAAGGGAGCAGCAATATATGAATTAACAACCACAGATTGTTACAGAATCATCTACAGTGGTTCTGTCCTGCAGCGTCACTGCTGAGGTGGCAGGGTCTTTCCCGCTATTCCTGCGTCCCATCAACTGCATCAACGGCGAGGTCTTATCTGTGCTGTTAAGCGCACTTTTTTCTTCACTCATGTGGAGCATTTTGGTTCTATATTCAATTGCATTGAACAGTTCATGCATTTGCATGATAAGAGAGAAGCCGAATGTTTGCCGGTACCATTATTTATGACTTTTGAGCTTACCTTGTTTCTTTGGAGTGAGAATTATGCCGTTGCCCTACACATCACGGTGTTTTGTTGTGTTCATATAAGACCTGAAGTGTTCATTAGATGCCTCGGTCGCAATACTAGGATCGGAGGTGGGAGAATATGTTCCATTTCAGGGATTTCAGCAGTGTGGTGAACACGTTCCAGTCTACGCATTTAGTTTGGCGCAGGTGTATGACGGCAGACTCTTTAACAGCTTTCAGGTCGAAAATGAAGTTGATTGTGTTATAATTCCTTCTTGGAAGTTGTTTCAAGACGGATACAGTGGCAGAAGAGACGCCTCAGGTGAAGATGAGGTTGAAAGTGTGATCTTATCTAGTAGGCACTGAAAAATGTTGGCACCATCCATTTATTTGGACACATGCAAGGAACTCACCCTGATTTGCAGGGGCAGCGAAAGAGGTCCATGAGATATTGGGCAAGTTGAAGTCTCCGCCAATTATTTTGCACTGTGAAGGTAAAGTTGATACCTAGTTCAGTCCATTGATAAGGTTCGTCATGTCGTCCTGTGTGGCGCTAGGTGGTCTGTAGACACACCCCAAGAGTAACTTACAGGGTCCAGTTGACACTAACAGCCTTGAGGAGTCATCTATCATACCAAGACATGGCTCATCGAGTATGGTTGCAGAATATTGCTCCCTTAGGTAGATCAAACATCCTCCACCTCGTCCTACACCACGATTTCTGCGGAACATGTGATAACCTATAACGTTTAGCTGTGTGTCTGGAGTCTCAGGAATGCACCAAACTTCAGTGACTAGAATAATATAAGGATTATATAAGAATATAAAGGATCTCATTAATTAGCGAACGTGCATTGAATAGCAGCAAACTTAGTGCATTTTTCTTGTTCGGCATCATTTTTATACTTCAAAAAATGTCCAGAACAGAAATATTTTTGTGATTCAAAGATTGATGAAATCGCTTGGTTTGATGTCCTTATAGTGAGCTCATAAAAGAATGGTTGGTTTTCACCTGCCTATGGGTCCACGACAGGAATTGTTGTAAAAGTGCAAGTAAGTTATGTTTGAGTTGTGGAACAATGGGGACAGGGTTAGCAGGGGAGGTTTGAAAGGTATGTGTCTCGCTAAAAATGGGTGTGGCTGGGGTGAATTGATCATGCCCGCCTGCTCTTTGTCAGCGAAGAGATCGTGGGTTGCGTCTAGGTGATCATTTGAAAAGTAGGGTCTATCCTTATTGAAATGGGTAAACGACTTCAGAGAGCGTCTTTTTAATCGCTAGGTACGGGTTTGCGTTTATTCGCCTTTTTATTCCCCTATGATGCACAGGAGGAAACCTCGGGCGACCCTTGAGTTAATGATTTGGAGAGGGTTTGTTATTACGGACACCCCATTGGTGGTCGGTTTGTGGTTTCTGCGGGATTGGTTCGAAGTTGAGAAACCGACGTGTCTTTGATTAATAAACCGTCAGTGTTCTGTCTTATTTGAGCCAGTCTCCGTGCAGATAGGTTGCGGTATAGACGCTCCATTGATTTCTATATGGACACAGTCATTCGTCGCCCCTCTTTTGCCAGTTGATTTCTCGACCGATGTACCCCCAACGTTCGGCGCGCTGTTGTAACTGAAAAGATCTGCTGTCAGATCAATGAGGTCATCGAATTTGTTCTCCCTGATGGCGTTGGCGTTGTCGTTGGGATCGCTGGTGCATTTGGGTGTGGCGCAGCAAAGCGATACTGAGCGATCTTTGGAACCCAGTTCATCATCTTTAGATATCTTTGTACCCTGTTTCGATACACCCTGGATCACGTGGTTAGAGACGGAGACGAAGGTTCTGCCCATCAAGAGTTTTTGACATTCTCTCTCAGGGGGCGTTCTGTCCTCCATAATTTTTAACAGTTCAAGCAAGGTTTCAGGCTTAACAAGGTCTAGATTCTGTATGAACTGTTTCGCAGCTGCATCGCTATGGAAGTTGAATAATAGCGAGCAGCAGAACTTTTGTGTCTTCTCACGAAGACGGATGCAGGTATATGATGTTGAGTCTATTCCAGTAACCTCCGAGAGTATCTTTTTAATGCTTTCTAGATGTAGCTTATCTGGCACATTCAATACGATGGCATTGTTTGAGCAACGCATCCGATTTGTGATTTCTGTTACCAATGTGTTGATGAACATACTAACACTCCAAATGTTATCTATCTTCGGACTTTCGGGCACTTTGAAAATGTGAGACAAAGATAGAAGATTCTCTTTTAGAGAAACAAGCGCAGTGTGACTTACCCTTGATTGTTCGAGATCTGCTTCTAGCTCAGATGCCTTAACAAATAGACCCGCCAATACACTGTCTACAGGAACAGAACAGTTTTCAGTTTGAGGGGTGGGGATCACCACGTCATCTCCACCCCATTTAACGGCAGTAACCTTAGAAGAGCCTACATAATTTCTGGACCTGGAACCTTTGCCTTTGAGACGATCAACTTCGACTTTAGAGCTCGATGTTGTGGCTTTGACGCCAGCGGATCTCGTATGACGAGTGATTTTAGTCACTATGTCTAGTAAATATATTCATATTACCGGGTACACTTGGAAGTAAGTAGAATGTGACCAGATTATATAGAATAATAGTATCACCGATAAAAGTTATGAGAAAAGTCAAATCAAATATCCATGCAATAATTACTTGCCCTTTTCGAACCGGGCGCGGTGATTTTTTCTGACCGCGTTCCAAATGTGCCACCTCTAGTGAAACGTTACTCTGTGACCAGGGTGTGGTAAGGACCGTGGTAACCTGGTTTTCTCTGTAGTTGCTGATACACTTCCATCCCAGGCATCTAGGTCAACGGTTGTAACTGGTGAGGTAGGTTAATCGGGAACCACCCCTGTCAACCCCTGCAACCCAGGATAGCTGGGAGAAGAGAAATGGGCCGACTAATACACAAACTGTCACATCTTCGGAAACGGCAAAAGACAACAAAAACAAAAGCAACCGGTACATAGCAGGGCACTTTGCACAGCATGGCTGGTTAGTCCTTCACTTCTACCCTAAGACAGCATCTATCCTGCCTAAGGTCACTTTTGTTGAGCCGTCACATTCATACCTGAACATATTCTCTTCACTCTTCCTCATATTTATGTAATGAGATTTATTTACCTCCTCCCAGTGTTCCAAGTCCATTGCAATATGCCCGTTCCCTATCTTGTCAGCGCCTAACTTAACNATATAATCTGGTCACATTCTACTTACTTCCAAGTGTACCCGGAAATATAAATATATTTACTAGACATAGTGACTAAAATCACTCGTCATACGAGATCCGCTGGCGTCAAAGCCACAACATCGAGCTCTAAAGTCGAAGTTGATCGTCTCAAAGGCAAAGGTTCCAGGTCCAGAAATTATGTAGGCTCTTCTAAGGTTACTGCCGTTAAATGGGGTGGAGATTACGTGGTGATCCCCACCCCTCATACTGAAAACTGTTCTGTTCCTGTAGACAGTGTATTGGCGGGTCTATTTGTTAAGGCATCTGAGCTAGAAGCAGATCTCGAACAATCAAGGGTAAGTCACACTGCGCTTGTTTCTCTAAAAGAGAATCTTCTATCTTTGTCTCACATTTTCAAAGTGCCCGAAAGTCCGAAGATAGATAACATTTGGAGTGTTAGTATGTTCATCAACACATTGGTAACAGAAATCACAAATCGGATGCGTTGCTCAAACAATGCCATCGTATTGAATGTGCCAGATAAGCTACATCTAGAAAGCATTAAAAAGATACTCTCGGAGGTTACTGGAATAGACTCAACATCATATACCTGCATCCGTCTTCGTGAGAAGACACAAAAGTTCTGCTGCTCGCTATTATTCAACTTCCATAGCGATGCAGCTGCGAAACAGTTCATACAGAATCTAGACCTTGTTAAGCCTGAAACCTTGCTTGAACTGTTAAAAATTATGGAGGACAGAACGCCCCCTGAGAGAGAATGTCAAAAACTCTTGATGGGCAGAACCTCCGTCTCCGTCTCTAACCACGTGATCCAGGGTGTATCGAAACAGGGTACAAAGATATCTAAAGATGATGAACTGGGTTCCAAAGATCGCTCAGTATCGCTTTGCTGCGCCACACCCAAATGCACCAGCGATCCCAACGACAACGCCAACGCCATCAGGGAGAACAAATTCGATGACCTCATTGATCTGACAGCAGATCTTTTCAGTTACAACAGCGCGCCGAACGTTGGGGGTACATCGGTCGAGAAATCAACTGGCAAAAGAGGGGCGACGAATGACTGTGTCCATATAGAAATCAATGGAGCGTCTATACCGCAACCTATCTGCACGGAGACTGGCTCAAATAAGACAGAACACTGACGGTTTATTAATCAAAGACACGTCGGTTTCTCAACTTCGAACCAATCCCGCAGAAACCACAAACCGACCACCAATGGGGTGTCCGTAATAACAAACCCTCTCCAAATCATTAACTCAAGGGTCGCCCGAGGTTTCCTCCTGTGCATCATAGGGGAATAAAAAGGCGAATAAACGCAAACCCGTACCTAGCGATTAAAAAGACGCTCTCTGAAGTCGTTTACCCATTTCAATAAGGATAGACCCTACTTTTCAAATGATCACCTAGACGCAACCCACGATCTCTTCGCTGACAAAGAGCAGGCGGGCATGATCAATTCACCCCAGCCACACCCATTTTTAGCGAGACACATACCTTTCAAACCTCCCCTGCTAACCCTGTCCCCATTGTTCCACAACTCAAACATAACTTACTTGCACTTTTACAACAATTCCTGTCGTGGACCCATAGGCAGGTGAAAACCAACCATTCTTTTATGAGCTCACTATAAGGACATCAAACCAAGCGATTTCATCAATCTTTGAATCACAAAAATATTTCTGTTCTGGACATTTTTTGAAGTATAAAAATGATGCCGAACAAGAAAAATGCACTAAGTTTACATTATGAACACCACAATCAGAGTCTCCATGTGAAGCACCTGCCCAGCTGAATTTTGGTTGGTTGAGGTTATCTACAATGTAAAGTTGGGGGAACCGTTAGGTAGGCCAAAAACAGTTAAGGCCGGGGAGAGTGACCCTGTCTTTGGACGCGCTGCACGATGAAAAGCGACGAGCACTATGTCATGACCACGAGGCTGTAGGTTAAACCAAAGTTTTTCATATTTTCCTAGGGAGACAAATTTCCCTATAGCGATTGGCACCGTGAGCTTCTGGCTTACGAAGACGGCAAAACTTCCTGTGATTTCACAGGACGAGTCTGTCTGGCACGCTGAACACCCAGGAACATGCAGTTAATCGTTTCCAATATCTGAGAAGTAAAGAGATCACTGCGAAAGCGAGAATGCGAGGGTCAGTGTTTCGATGCTGCTCTCTGCTTTCCAGCAGCTTGTTTAAAAGGTACGGACAGTTAATTCACACGCACTTGAGAGCTACCTGTTCATTTAAGTGGACACCAAAGGGAAGAAACAGCACGAGGAAGAGCTTGAGAGGGCAGTCATAATTATGAGGGGGAATGCGTGGGCGGCGGGACAGTTTCTGGAAACCTCTTCCAGGGTACCGATTGCTTCATTACAGCATGAGCGTATGAAACCTTCCCTGTAGAGCATTCCGTCCGTACCTTATCATCTACAGTCGATTGCCTACGAACCACCTTCGGTTTCTGGG
Source organism: Paragonimus westermani (assembly GCA_008508345.1). Lineage (NCBI taxonomy): Eukaryota > Metazoa > Platyhelminthes > Trematoda > Plagiorchiida > Troglotrematidae > Paragonimus > Paragonimus westermani. The sequence continues at coordinate 20,913 of QNGE01006627.1, forward strand.
GGCGGTTTGCAGGTTGGAACCCACGGAAGTCTAGGCGAGACTTCAGATTAGAAGGGGGTTTGTGAAGAAGTGACTCCAACCCATTCAAGGATATTGCGGTAAAAACGAGCCAAGTATGAGTCTCCTTGGATGTAGACGGTCCTAGGAGACGCAGGAGGTTACAGAGTTTAGGAGAAAATAAACTATGACGCAGATTTTCAGAGGTGGAAAGATCAGAATTGAGCAAGGAAGGCGGTGGCCCGCACTACCTAGCACCGATTGAAAGTGGCTTTAGGACTCCTGCATTAGAATGAAGTTTGTGAGCAACCTTGACGTGTGACCCTGTTTTAGCTACTTGATAGCCTTTTTTCTCCCATACAATGAGCGACTCAGGAAAACTCTCTTCAAATTAACACGCCTTCTCCACTTCGACCATATTACGCACACCTCCCCCGTGCCAGTTTGCACGGATAACATGGCGAGAAAACCGATGGCCTTCATGTTAACTTTGGAGCGAGGTCTGCTGGTAGAAAATGAGTGTGTTGATTCTGGAGAGAATGTGGCAATTAACACCGTTCTGGCTCGCTCACCCGAAGATGTTATGTTCGAAAACCGTCATAACAAGACAGGCCTCTCCCCGACAGTTCTGTTCCTCAATTTTCTAGTGGATTCTTCAGTTTGAGCAGTGGACAAAATCAGCACCATAAGGGTAACCGGCGTACCTGAAGGGGCGAGTGGATTGTATACTCGTCCAATGCGCTGAGCTCTGGTTTATTGTCAGCTTAAGCGCTCTTTGTTTCAAGCAGAGTCGAATGGCGCGTGTTTCGGGAAAGGCAGGTTGTTTCTGTAGGCCAGGG
>QNGE01006628.1:0-22040 GCA_008508345.1 Paragonimus westermani
ATTTCCCTCTGTTCTCTCGTCCTGCCGGGTATACTACCAAATTTTTCCCACAAGATGTACATGAAAGAATGTCAGAATCCCCCGATGCCCTTCCTCTGTCATTTTCAAACACTTTCTTACACCCGACACTACTTATTAGTACTGGCTCTTAAAAGCACCCCAAGCTGTGGATTTCCCTCTTCATTTAACTCAGCAACTCCGCCTACGTATATTTTCCACAATCGGCTCAAAACACACCCAGTGGCCCGACCGTTGAGGAAACTATCATAGTTTGGCAACACTTCTATTCAAGTCGACTCTACTAGCATCTCGGATGCCGCTGTGTCAGAAAAATGTCGACATAAAGTATTCGGTCGAATGCCAGTTAGTAGTATTAATGTGTGACTGCATAACAAAAGCAGTTCCAAAATACAACCTTTGTCATCGTTCGTGCACCCATTCTATGTGTCACTGTTTGTTACTAATTTTTCTGTTTTCTTGTTCCCTGCGAGCGACTTTCATATGAGGAATTATTGCGCGAGAGATTGATCCTGGAAATCCTATGTAAATTGAAGGCTTTCGGGGAACTTTTCCTGTGAGCCTTCTTTTAATCGTTGATATCGTCACATTTTTCGACAAAATTCCGGTTTCCCACTAGTAACTTACCCCGAGAGACTTATCTTAACAATGAACCGTTGCCGCTTAATGATAACAGATTCCATCGTCGGCCACCTTCGAAATAAACTTGCGGCTTTACCTAGGCTATCACTACGATCAAATCCCCGGCCTTATGAAATGAAAGCCAAACTGACTGACATTCATATTTTTCAAGCCCTTCTTTCATTATACCCGCTTTTTTCCCCATATTTTACATATAGGCTTTCATCACATGCTTAAATTGCCATTATCTTCTTGGAGAGTTCAGGCAGCACCGAACTGTGCCGTTATTCATACACGCTTTTCTTCTAATAACGTTCAAGTGTGTGGATTGCAACGTGGTGACGAGAGAGAGTTATTGTTATCATTATCTTTATCATTATTGTTACTGTCCTCACCAGTGTCAGCGTACCAAAACAGCTCAGATTACGTGGGCCAATAAGGGGAGCGATCCATATGCGGGCAATCACACTGTCCGTAAAATCGGATGCTCAAACCTTCCCCTATCGCACAGGTCTCAGGGCACAGAAACTTGCTGATCATCTGTCTGAGAAAAATCAGAGGCATGAGCAACAGGAAGAAAATTATAAGATTAGAGAAGTCCAGCCTTAAAACGAGGCGGCTACTCCCAATGAGATGAGGAAAAACACACTCAGTTTCAGGTGTTTCTAAGCACCCAATAGAAACCCGGTCTTCACAATCGATCCAACTTCTGAAAGCCTGTCCCACGAAGTTACCAATCTTTGAAAAGAGAAATAGTTGTCAGTCTCATCGGCTCCTGCAACACGTCTGCTATTTATCCACACCGATCTGTCTATACCTCGCTGCACTAACTGTGTGGTGGAAATCACAGACGTCCCTTGTACCATCATACACTGTTCAAGTAAAACCAGTCGGAATTTTTCCGTTTAGCTCGGTGAGTTCCAGCCCGAAGCACAAGAGTCCATGGCGTTTTCACCGCCTATGGCCTCACTGTTAGCCACACTTACTCTCATAATCGCAGCGATGTGCCACGATCATCAGTTTGGCTGAAGTCGTATAAACACAAAACGAGCGGGTGGAAACAAAACTTATGTTCGTCTACGACCAAACATTCATGTACGTGAACCGCTACAGACAGGTCCTGAGTTGACCAACATCTAGTAAATTATTCTCGAAAATGATGTTCCTGTTCAGGCTGATGTTCGGCGGCAGACCTACGTCTCATTGTCTCCTTCAAATAAACAGCATTATTAATCTCTATTCTTAGTCCAGCCAATGCTAACGTTTTCCTTGCTTCCTTTTATTATGATTCGTAAATTTTCAAGCACCGAAATCAGTCATTCTCCTTCTATCTTCCTCTTGAGTAATTCATAATCCTTATCTTTCCTTGATACGCGAACAATCTTTTCGCCATCACACAACCAATTATCATTTGTTTGGATGGTTTTAGTTCCGTCTCGCCATCCTCACTATCCAGCGTTGCTTCACAGTCGATTTTATTATATGGGCACATGCGTTCTTCAGTCTCCAGAGACTTTTACAGTCGACGAACTCAATTTCTTTGTACGGCGAGTTAATCAACACCATATTTAGTCCATTCTCAACGACGGCACTCTCATTAATCTACCTGTACAGGGAATTTCTTTCCGGCCAGTGACTATTTGGAAAGAAATTTATCGAATCAACTTTTTACGCATAACTCAGTTGTTAACGAACGACTGAAGACTCCGTCCAACGTCATTTTTCCCGTGCGTTGGTTTTAACTGAACTTGTTCCAAGTTTCTACTGCCCTCGGCCCGGGTAATGCTCTGACCTCCACAACAATTCCGAAGGCACACATTGATTTGACCTTTCTTAAGTGCAAGCAAGCGTTTGCACTCCGGAGGTGTACCCCGCTTGGTAGGGGCTGCCAAACCACCCTGGCGAAAAACAGCCAGTTTGCCGCTCGTTAAAAGATCACAGAACCGGACATCAACAATCCTTTTCTGATAGCTACGGTGAACGTGGAAAATTTTTTTTGACCTGTTCTAGCTTGTTTGCTCTGAATGATATATCTGCCTCTCGTGAACGGCTAACTGATAACCTACATTTATTTTCCCCAACAACGTCTGTTTGTCTGCGTCCGGTGCTGGGATACCAAATGATGAAAACCAGAACGATGTCAATCTCAGCGGCAATATGAGATCTCTAATTTTTGGATAAACTGCACCATCTTTGTAGACGAGCAGAAAGTATTCACATTTTCGTTGGACTGCAAATGCTTCCATGTTCTGAGTGGCCCGGTTTTATTCAGGTCACATGTCCTCGCGTTGATCGGCCAACAGATAAGCTAGACCGGTATTCTCCAACTTAAAATTTCATAGTCAGGCTGCAGCCTTACGACTTGGAGTATGACGCGCGTCGACGCTAATTCGACCACCATTATTCAACGTTTGCTGACACCCATATGAAGTGGTGTATTTTAACTCCATGATCGCCTTATGTGGCCTTCACATCGGATTCGCCCTATCTTGACTGTCACGTGGACTGCCGCTCGAGAGAGAGCTACCTACAATAAGATTGTGATAGTATGAAGAATTTCAATACTATATTCTCCAACCAACCGAGCCAGATCAATGTTGGCGGCATACTCCACCCCAACTCCTAGCAACTTTGTTTTCGCCAGCAATTCAATTGGTCTTCCGGTTGCTTCACCTATGAATCTGAGCGCCATGACGGTGCTTAGAATAAATCCTCTGTTGAAATCCGCGCAAGCATACGTAACAGACCTCTCACATAGCGGTTTCTTGCGCCAGCAAGAGAAACGTCTCCAAGTGGCGGAAACCAGGACGCACAACAAGACGGGCCGAAGGTCTCACACGAAACCAAATACCACGGTTACCCTTCCCAAAGTTTGTCTCTTACATGCTTCCACATCCTGCATACTGCACTGATCTACATTTTTCCGTCATTCACCAACTGCAATCCCCCTCTCATCATCCGTGCCTCCAACTCTGGCACACATCAATACATCCTTTACACCATGCATCTTCCTCAGTTTGTTACCGAACCAGCCAGCTAGGCCTCCCTTCCTCAGTCCAAGAAGGGCGCACATATTCCACACATCCTTCCAACACCTTATGTAGTGTACATACTTACCCAGTTGACACTCGCCCGCGCATAAGGACTCGAGTACATTTTCAGGGTTGTAACCAGAAACTCACCCACCGAACCCCTAGGGAAAGATTTATAGTGCTGTTAGCGCATATTAGAAGACCTTATTTCCACACAGCCAATCACTTATGTACAAGCTGCAGTAAATTACTCGCTGAATCCCAATATGCCTTTCAAAACTGCTGGGCACGCGGGACACAGGGAGTGTAATCACTTTAAGTCTGGCACCCACATCACCCTGTCGGTTATTCCTTACATTCCCCAGACTCTCCCTTGAGCTTTCTGGTGCTCCTAGTCGAGTAGGCAAAGGAGAAGGCAGCCTTCACTTCCATACATACAAACTGTCTAAGTTTATCTAACAGCCTTTCAGGAAAGAGGCGCATGGATTACATTGCGACTGCTCGGATCTTCGCTAGATCGGATACATGGTTCTCACTGGACACGAGTGACAGTGAACTGGTCACCCCTGGACAATCTCTCATCCAGCTGGCCTCCTCCTATGAGGAGACAGAACCTCTCTATCATCCCTCAGCAAGAGTCTGCCGACACCGACAGTGACCGTAAAATGCAACTTCCCGGTTGCGTGCGATATTTTGTGTATACAACTGGCAAAGTGCGACCGAGACAAGTTCATAAGGTTGCGTCTCGCTCACCCTCATGCGTTATATCCAAGGATGTTGTTCTAAAAACTCAAGGAAACATCTACCGACTCCAGTATATTCCAGCTGTTTGTTATTTTTGACCAGTGTATCCAAGATGAATTGCTGAACAATAGCCTGACCGGACTATACACAATGATTCTTAGCCTACTTCTTGATCACGATACGACACAAAGTGTGGTACGGCACTTTGGTGTCCCGATGCAGCCTCGCCCTAGTAAAATCCACCCCCTGCCCGAAGTGATCCACTAAGGATGAGGATAATCGTTTGGATGGAGTGGTCGTCAAACCATCACCCATTATTGAATTCAGATCTCGTCCGCAACAACATGAAAATATATTGGCCCGGAACTCCAGGCCAATATATTTTTCTTCCGTCTTGACTGTGATGCTATGGCTCAGAAATGCCGCGCGTTCCGAGCCTCAATTTCAAATGCGGACGAATAATTTGTGGCGTGCAAACTGTGTAATTCTTAATCTCGCTAGTCTTCATCTAGGGGAATTTCGATACTTGTTTGCAAGGATCAGACCTACTGGCGACTTAGGGACTGCGAACACTTTCCCTGCTCGAAACATTTCGTTTCCTTTAGAAGTTTGATTAAAACCGTTAGAAAACGAAAACTGGCAGATGCAAGCATCTCGTATAGACTAGCCAGTACCGAATTCACAACAACATGAAGTGAGCTTTTTACATCAAGCAGTTGAGGGCAACTCTAAGGCCTCCTCCAACCAGAATTCCAAAACATTTCCTTGGCCTATCCCAGCGACGACAAATTTCCCGCACCATAATTTGGCTTGCTGATTAACCACCATTCTGACGTCACTGAAGCAGAAGTTTCGAGCACATCCTACTCGAAGCTCTTTTGCATTGATCAGTGACTTAGACAACATCAATCTCGTTGATGAGTTCCACAGACGTACAGTCACTGTCCGCAAATATCCCGCTGGAGGTTGGCTCTGTCAGAAGAGCTATCTGTAAGAAGACCGCGTGGTCCGGTCACTACCCGAACTGTGCATGGGCTCGGACCCAGAGACCGCCTGTCCCTTCAATTAAAGAAGATCAGCCTGTCAGTGTCACCTCACATTGTGTCTACTAATTTACATGTAACCGCAAAGAAGGTTACGTAGACAGAGCCGAGAGGTGCTTGGTCTCCGGAGTGAAGGAACATTTGCCTAAATGGGTGCAAAGCTCTGTACTACAGTAGAACGACAATGCCGTTGAAGCACGCAAGCAACCAGCGTCCGCAGTCGCGGGATACGTTCTGACCGCTGGTCAAGCAATCGACCCAGATTGTGGATTCAGAATCTTGCTGCGTCACCCCGACCCAAAATTCTCGCGGTTTACTAAGGTGGTCACAACCAATCGACCGAAGCCGACCCTGTTTGTTCAGAGAAAATTGTACGCAGACTTGACACTTTTTTGGACTTGGTGACCTTTCCCGAACCACCGACTGACTATCCACACTTCCCCCCAACTGATTGGTATGTAAATCCCCTTTTTATGTATTGTAAACTTGGTGCTGACAAGTGAGTACGTAATGCTAGCATCTACCAGTTTTCGTCTTTTAACGGTTCCATTCAAACTTTTCACACTGTTCAGAATATTTGTGGGCGATTATTAGGCAAACACTAAATTACTAAAGAAAGCAGTCCCGATTATGCACGAGGCAAACTTTTTCCAGATATACGCAACACCTGAGAAGGAATAAGTACAGGTTTTTCTCTGCGAGTATCCGAACGAGGCAACGCTTAAGACACTCGAATTTTTGCCGGAATATTCAACAAGTACTGCACGGTGTTTCACAGTGTCGGAACGCCGAACCAACACCACACTGTAGATAACCGAACTGCCTGCAACCCTTATTTACTCCTAACTTCCTCACGTCGATATTGAAGACTTCATGTACGAGATTATTTCGTGTAGCATGATAGGCCAGGGCAAAGTTATTTTCGTGGTTTTCGCTGAGACAGCCCTCAAACCGGCCAGGACCCTTTATAAACAGACTAGACAAGCTGCTCAGACATGTATTCTCCTCAGTGCCTGGAGAAGACCCGTGGTTAGTACTGTCTTAAAGCTACTGCCTCAATCTCCAGCAAGTTGCCGTTTAATCATCCCAACCACCAGCTCATGTAGGATACTGGAGCGTTCGTTTGTTGTGTTTGCTTTGCATGCTTACTAAGGAGTCGTTAGTTTTCTTACCCTCAGCATGAATTTCCTTCCAGACAGCCCTGCATAAGTTATGAGCTCGTTTCCAAGGATGGTCCGAAGTGTACCGAACACAGTATTCTCACTCCAGATGTTACCGTCCATGAACTCGCCGAAGCTTTTGTTCACGCCTGACGTAGACCACCTAAACAAAAACCCGATGCACGTGGCAACCAAGGAGTTCTCCGTCAAATTACCTTGTTTCTTTTTAACAAAAAGTGTGGGGAGTGAAACATAATCGGTCTTTCGGTCTTCCCCAATTTATATGCGATTTCCTTGTAGGACTGGGCTCAGTCTTCTTTTACTTTATGCTTAAATCAGCCAACAGCACAAACACTCCCGGTAATCTTTTTTAAATAGAAGGAACGCCGGTGACCTCACTTCACCATAGGTTGACCTTGGTGTAGCCCAGCGCTAGTCGAATGGCTTCAGTGTGTTCCTGGATAAAAACGATAGGCCACTGACGACTGTAGTAATGCGTTTGCAGAAAAAGAACCGGTAATGAGAAAGGTTTATACATCTGGACTAGATCTAAATTAGCTTACGAGTATCTGCAAAAGTTGTCAGTAACAAGGGATTGACTGACATTCGGGTGCCAAAGCAGACATCTCTCTGCCAAAACCAAAAGTACTTCAGACGTTGTACGGGATCCGTACAAGATCGTGGTACTAACGAATTCGTGTGTTTGCTTACAGAAAGACATACCCGCTGTTGAGCATGTTGAGCCTGCTACTGCCAGGCTGGGGTCACCGACCTTTGGTGTACGACACTCGAGTTGCAACTTGAGGTTATTGATCTGTACCCGCTAGAATTTCGACAAACTAGTAGTGATTCAATTCTTAAAGATATGTTACTCAGCACTGAACTGGTCCAGCGGTTCTTGATTTAAGTGGCTATCAGCGGCCGTCGTAGTCACGTCAAAAATGCTTTGCAAAGCCAGCCCTCGGATTTACCTTAGATAACGATTTCTATGGTAAAAAGTCAACAACAGATGAAACAACCTTTATTCTTAGATCGCAATTTCCTCCGCTAGGAATTTTTTGGGAACGGTGTTTGATAGCGGCTAAAGTGAAGCCCTGTTCGTAATTATTCTATTACTTTCCCTGAGGTGAGCCCAACAAGCAGCCCCACGGCGCGTTGTCAACGGTACCGTTTCAATTCACAATACGAGCAATAGACGTCTGAACAAGCAAACCAACTGGCTGGGAACAACGCATCGAGCACTGGCTTGCTGGACCGTTGAGATAGTCGTTACAGGAAACATATGCAATGCGCGCAGACTGATAATCCAACTTATGGGTCTGAGTTAAAATATCTGCCAACGTTAAACATTTGACGACGGTCGTGTGCATCATGGAAAGTTGATACCGGCGCTTTTTGTCTGCATGCATTCTTTCCTTGATGAGCATCCCCTTCATTCCATCCGAAATCCTCTCCACAGCAGTTGCTAGATTCCACCGCAGATAATGACGTGACCGTTCGAGTTGTGTGCGTGACAGCTGGCCTTCAGGGAAACTCTGATATCGCAATACTAGCTAGCCATACTGTTGACTTGTCGAAACCTGTTCATGCGCAGTTTACCAATTTTTTCTTTCTGCTGCTAAATTCACACTCGCGTACTGTCAGTATCACCGACGCTGCAGCAAAACATGACGTGTATTTCTCCATGTACACGTAAATGATCTGTGCCAGACACTGTGAATTTGGTGCAGCTGATATTTAGCTATGCTGCCATCTTCTTTTCTTGAAGCTGCACTATTTTTCTTTCAGTCTAGAAACACTAGTGAAAAACTCACCTGTGCTACATATTCGAGAAGTGGCATGCGTGAGTGTTTGATGATTGTCATGTGGTGATAGAACGCTGATGACCACGATCCCTGTTCTGTTCACTCCCTTCTCATTGATTCGTCTCCTTACGTTGGAATTCTTTATATTGCTTACGGGCCTTCCTTGCGGTCTGACACTGCCGCTCAAGTTACGTGCGTGACGAACCATTATTCCCGTCAATGTTGATCTTGATGTATTAGTGAATCTTGATGCTGTTTGCTTGCAGAAACTTGTCTCCGCGTAGTTTTCTCCCTTACTTTTCCTTCCCGGACCTCTGCTTATATGTACCCTGGTTTCATTTTCGTCTGACCGCTTCGCCATTGGTCATAGTTACACGAACCGTTAATCCCGGAACCTGCGTATTTCGTGGATTCAAGATGGAGGTTTGCTGTTGTCTCCCACCATTTGGTTTATCGTAATGTTCTCGAACATTATCACCTTATTAATAAGAAATTCGCCAATACGACCGTTTGCCCTCTTGGATCTGAATCGGTTGCTTGACGGGCTCAGAATTTATAAACGCTCGTTGCCTACAGAGGCAAATGTCCTGGATCCGATATATCGCTAGACGTTACGAGAAGATTAAGCGTTGATCGAACTACCACTAGACGTCCCAGATCAACAGTGCTTGATAAATCCGCGTGGGTGGAGAACAAATCTATCTGCCAGCTTCGTTATCGGTCCATCCACAATGGTCGAGCTAATCAACGTTGACACGCGCGATGTGCAAGAACGTTCTCCTGGCTACCAGTCGGCCAAGGGTGTCCCGAGGACAGTCGTATCACCGGGCTTGCATATTGTGCCTTTCTGAGTGGAGAATAGTCCTGTTCCCTATCTCCAACAACCGAACAGTGATCCTCAGGCGAACCTTATTGTTGACGATATCGGAACTTATTTAAGTGTTTCCGATGTTTTCTGCTTAGTCTGTGCATTTTCCCTCTAAAGATTTACATGATATTCACATAGAAGTGTCTGAGATCGTTGAGTTNGAGAGAGTACAAATGCTAACTGTTACTTCAACGCAGTTAGCCATAAACAAATAGTGTCGCTACAGCAGCTCCACCGAAGAACACAAAGCGTCTATCTAAACTTCCTAATCTTGTCCCGGCTATAACTCTGTGTTTACTCGAGTGAAATTTGATGATGGATGGCAGCCTTATTGAAGAAGAAATGCGTCTAAAGGAAGAGAAGCTAAGGTTTTTGAAGGCAGGACTAGAATTTCGCAAAAGGTTGATGGAGAGGGCTGTGTTTAGTAGGACTGAAAGGTCAACCGGGAGAATGGATGCAAACGTCCCTCCATCTGGCTCGTAATATAGACCTCATACGTATGGGTTCCAAGGAAACTCCATGGAGCAGTATGTGCGCAATTTGGTTATCAGCGTGGGACTGCCAAAAATCCAGCCAGAACGTCTCAGAATGTTTGCCCTTTAAATTCCATAGCTTTGTGCGAAATCTGAACGTAACGTGGATAACAGACTGTGTGGAGAAGGACAGAAATTGTCTTATCTTATTTATTATGGTAAGGATCGGGCTAAGGCAGCTATCAAACATTGCGTATTGCTGCCTAGCGAAATATGATTTACTGACGCAACCGGATTATTAAGGCGACAATTTGGAAGGCCGCATGAAATTATTCAGGCTATCACCAAGGACGTGTTTAGCGGTCCGGGGCTTGCCACTGGAGACACTGAGGGTCTTCAAAGTTCAGCCACTCAGATGAGGGGTTGTCAGTTGACGCTCTTCCAACTGAACCATCTGTCTGAGTTAAGTTGTCAAGCCAACCTTCTGCGTATCATGGACAGACCTCCTTGTCCATTGCAAGAGAAGTGGGCGGAAGTAGCTGGTTCTGTTATAAACATTGGTGGGGAGCCTTCTTTCAACAACCTGCTTAAGTTTACGGAGAGACGAATCTCCATTTCTAGTAACCTATACAGTCAACTAATCGCCCGGTCCGTCTAGGGCCGCATCAGTGGACATGAGACCACGCGCTTTCGCTAGGATGCCAAACGGGTGCCACGTGTGTCAACCGTCGTCGGAGTGGCAAATGAGCCACACCGCTGCGAAGTGTGTGGTGACGACCATGAGTTGCCCACATGCCGGTGACTTGAAATCATGTCATTATGAGGGATACGCGAAGTTCTAAAAAAGTGTACGCGATGCTTCATTTGTCTACTGCCAAACCACACATCCAAGTATTGCAGGGTCCGTATTCAGTGTTCACGGCGATTATATGGAGGGCGACATCATACCCAGAAGCACGCAGACCCAGCGTCTCCTGGAACTGAGGTCAAAGTGAAGGAGTTGAGCAGTGGAGCCACCTCTTTGGATATGAGAGGGGTTCGTCTATGTTCCTTACCTGTCAGATTACTTGTGGCATTCAGGACGGCTGGAACGTATGCCCTTCTAGATAACAGGCCGGATACCACACTTGTAGATGGATCTTTAGCGGAGCGACTAGGGTCGCCATCATGTAAACGAACGCCTAGCATCCGTACGTTGAATGCGACCGCTACTATCGAATGCCAAGAGCTGAGTTCGAAAGTTGAATCTTTAGATGATGGAAGTAGGATCAGGGCCAACAAGGCCCCTACTATCAAGGGTCTTCCGGTGGAAACCATATCCGAGGATGACGATTAACGGTGGCCCCACTTGGCCGGTCTGCATATCACCTCGTTGGGGAAAGATAAAGTCTGGCTGCTAATAGGTTGTGACGTCCCGAAAGCACATTCAGAAGTAGATCAGCGAGCATGAAGCAGATGTCAGCCATAGGATGTAAAAACCCATCTTGGGCTGGATCTTGCGAGGACCCATGCCACTCTCAGCAGACAGCAAGGCTGAAGTTCATTGCTTAAGGGGTGCTGAACTAGTACGATTGGTTCAGCATACGTTAGACCTAGAGCACGGACCTTCCGAAGAGTTAGTTCATTCATGTGATGATCAACCAGCTGAGCGTAAAGTCCACAGTTGGGCTCAAGGACGGCCGATGTTCGATAAGCTTGACCTAGCGGTTTGACAGCGTGAGCCTTCCTGATAACCGATGGTTGGCTCAGAAACGTTTGAATTCACTAGTTGGGCGACTTTCCCACGGCACTGAATCGGCACGTAAATAGAACAAGATTATCAAGGCACACGTGTCCAGATCTTATATATCCAGAGTTGACACTAGCGAGGCTAAGACCCTTCGCCGGTGGTAAGTACGTCACCACCCGGTGTTGAATTCGAATGAATCTAAGAAGATGCGGATAGTATTCGACTGCTCGGCGGAATACAAGGATACTTGTTTGAACGGAGTCTTGCTGCAGGGGTCAGTCCTGTCGAAAAACCTGTTGGGTGTGTCGTTACGGTTTCAAAATATTTTGACAGTCTCGGTCTCAGATACAGAGAAAATGTTTTTGCACGTGAAGGTTCCTGAAGGAGACCGGTGGGCATTGAGCTTTCTTTGGTGGAGCAATGAACCAATATCTGGCTCACCGGACACGTATGAGATTATGGACCATCCAGTTGGGGATACTTATCCGCCCATTTGCGTGTCATATGCACTCAGTGAGACTGTAATGGACAATGGGCACCGATTTAGTAAGCTGGCTAGCCAAATTGCGTTTGAGAATTTCCACGTTGACGACTGCTTGGTATCAATGGATACGCTTGAAGATGCTAGGTGTGCAGCGTTTGATTTGCGCGGAATGTTTCCTCTAGGTGGATTCAAACTATTAAAGGGGAAGTCTGACATGACAGAATCCCTGTTGGATATACCGCCGAACGAAAGATCATCTGTGCCTGCAGCACCGGACCTAGATGATTACTGTGGTTGGAAGACCCTTGGGGTCCACTGGCACGTTTTGGAAGACTGGTTCAGGTTTCGCGTATCTTTACCGAAGAACCCATTCACTCGTAGAGGCTTGCTAGCCTGTATCTCGTCGGTGTACAATCTGTTGGGGTTAATTGCTCCGGTTGTTCTCCGCGATCGAAAGTTAGTACTGGGCTTATGTGGCGAGAAAATCGGATGAAATACGCTCTTAGAAGAAAAGTGTCGGGGTTAGTGGGGAAGGTGGTAACATGATGTAGCGACGACAAACTCAGTTAATGTACCACGTTGTATCAGATCCCATGGGGAGACGCTGAAACGTTCGGAGCTGTACATGTTTTCCGACGCTTCCGGGACGGGTTACGGAGCTCTCGATCATCTCCGAGACGCCTTGGGAGTTGTAAGCATTCTTTGCTGATTCTTGATGGGGAAGTCTCGTGTTGCACCTTAAAATCAATTGTCCATCGCAAGGGTGGAACTAACAGCCGCGGAATTGGCGGCTAAACTAACGAGATTTACAGCAAGTCAACTCAAGCTAACTTTGGGCACATACCACACTTTGGACAGATTCCGTCATCGTGTTGGAATATTTGAGAAACACTTCTTGTCGCTCCGTCACATTCGTAGCCAACCGTGTCAATGACGACTCATTCCGTCCGAATTAAACCCAGCTGACAGCTTCGTAAGGAACCTGTGATGCTAGTTCTCAAGAAACTTGCACGTGGCTAAGTGGTCCAGCCTCTCTATGGGAACTTGAGAATTCGTGGCCACCGGACAAATCGCTCAAGCCGATTCAAACTGAGGAATCCGAGTTACGGAAGGTAGTGTCAGTAGCCACTGTGAGTAGCGCGTAGTGGTATGTGGAGCATGTTTCACGTTACTTTCACTGATACGCCCTACTTCGTGTGGTATCGTGGTTAATACGTTTCACGAATCATTCCACTTGCAAAACTTTTAAGCACGCAGGGGAAAAATGGTTCGTTTGGTCAATTGATTCAGTCCGGCATATGTGATGTTATACCAACTTACCTCATGCACTGTTATCTGAGGGTGGACTCCTCATTCAGTTCATGGTCACGCTGAAAAGTACGTCCAAATGCATCTCCAAGGGATTACACCATCAAGTGGTATAAATGGCGTTGAAACAGTGTTGAAGTAGGTCAGCTCTGGCAAGGGAGAACGGGAACTTCCAATATTCGATGAACAGTTAAGCAGATTCCAGCGCAGGACTTCGTCGATTGCTTGAAACCTTCCAAAAGTTGAATATCTTGCAAACTGTTTGGTCATTGCGAGGCTTTGTGCACCCAATCGCCTCAGATGATTTCCCCACATTGCGTGTTTTTCTGGGCTCAGGAAAGAACGCGATCTCACTCACTACGATCTTCATAGTAAATGTGTTTACCATGACGAATAGTGCGTATGTAAACTTGTTCGAGGAAGACCTAATACATCATCATTACGTTTGCGTTGACTAATAAAGTATGCGACGCCGTCAGCTAGTTGCAATATTTAGCGCTAATTGAGCAACCGGCAGCTATTTCTAGAGTGAGCATAATTACTCAACAGTGGGTTCCATTATTATGCCGTCTCATTATGGTTGAAGAAAACTATCAGGATCCACGAAACTACGAACGGAGGGTAGAACATGAATCGGCTTTAACTTTCACGGATGCCACCCGCGCTACTTTGCCAGCGTACAAGAAAACAAACAACTGAGTGTCCTGCTTGCCCTCACACACTTTCAGACGTAAACGCATTGTGTCGTCCTCTGAGAACGACGTTTCACAAGCGTGCCTCCTCCAACAATACATGTCTCATGTCGTCTCAGCACATGTTATATGCGGATGTTGGTCAACCAGGAAAAGAGTTGGCATGGTATAATTTGGGATGGTGATAATTTTTGTAGAAGCATTCCACCCGTTCTTTTGCCGTCAACATCATGGACACCTGATGAGTCTTCCAATGAGGACTTTCAGAGCTACGTCAGAACGAAGAATGCATCCCTTCGACAATCAAATGATAAATTTGAAGGAACCCACGATGCTACCGGACGAACGCACGATACAGATGGAGGACACATTAAATAAGTTTTGGTGGTCTTTATCATCAGCCTCCTTAGTCGCCTCCATAATTGCCTCACTTAAGGAAGACCTCATCCGCAAAACCATCGGGAATGAATTCCCGTTGACTGACCGAGAGGCGTTGGAATCTTTTCAACAGAAGCTGCAATCCACACAATATTTAGAACAGAGAGTTAGATGGTATCGACCTTCTTACATCACATTTCCAGGCCCGCGTATTATCAGAAATCTATCGTGGTCAAACAGTGGCCGAATGCGTGCGCACCTTGTGGGGTTTCGTGTTCGGAAACAGAGTCATTGTTAAGGTGGCCTGGCTAGGCATCAATAACAAAAGTCGTTTAATGGGTACTTCATTGTGCGAGTCTGTCGTTTGTAGGCACGGTTAACATCGTCCATCATTTCTGTAGATGCCGTCCGTGACGGACACAATTGTCCTTCGGATTTGGGAAGCAATATCCACCACTTCGTCAAACGATGGTTTCAAGGAGCAAAATATATGAATGAAGATTGCACGGTGCGCAGAGTGATGTGAGAGACGATTTCACAGGTAATGTACCATGCTATCTTATCAGATTGCTCCTACCCGTGAGTGAGCGAAAGAAAAAGTGGACGCGGACCAGTGAAAGGAAGAGAGCATCAATTATCTTGTAACAATCCATTTTTATGCTACTCAAATTGTTCTTGCTGTCGTTGCGATGCAGCCGAGACTGGTGCGTGTTCCCCAGTTGTCGCGGTTTACGCGGAGATATAGAAGGTTTGGTCCGCTAGAGCATAGGTTTAGTGTATGGTAGGCTGGGCGCATTATATGCAGAGGTTTCAGTCGTTAGGTTGGTTTGCGTAAGCTAGTTCGGGGAGCATGAAATTTGCTGTGAGATATCGTTCTCAGTGATGTTATGTGACGAACTGCGAGCTTGCAAATTTTCTTTCCCGACTGTCTGGCAAGGCTGAAGTCGGCACGACTCCAGTGTGTGATGCAAGCCGACTCCGGTACGAGTCGTGGCCAGACGAGGGCGAAGTCCGGGCCGACTACGGTTTGTTTGCTGGGTATGGTGTAGGATTAATGTACATGATCTTATGTGGTCCTTAGTGGAAAACGCGATGCTGTACGTGTGCCCAAAATGGACGAAGCTGATAAGTGGACGGTGCTCGCGCTGATGTCTCCGGTTCAGCAGAAGGCGTCCTTCCAAAGTATACTGCACATTATTGAGGGTGTGAACCAAAGACGATTGGTGGATTCAGGATACACTTGATTAGCTCACAGGGTGCACATGGTTGAGGGGATGGGGCGGAGCTCACTCCACGTCAAGGTGAGGGGTTACACCACTTGGGGGCAGTTACTCATGTGTCTGTAGATGATAGGAGTGATTATCGCGGAGTTTATCGCCAATTTGCTTATAAGACCGATGTTTAAGTTTAAATGCATGTTCCATAACACAAAATTTGGGTGGTCAACAAGGAAGGGGAGTGAACAAAAGGGATGAGTCAAATTTCCGTTGCGCTTGTGCGGGCTTTACTGGAGGGGCATTTCTTTCATAGCTTCCAGTGCAAGATTTCCCATGGCAATCAGTAATCCGTTAATATCCGCTACCATTGATGAGAGTCTGTAGGCTTATAAGCCTTGAGGTCGTGGTCATTACGGGGATGGATAGAACGGTACGGTTGGGTATATATATGTTGGTACGTTGGCGTGGTGGTCAGGCATGCATGTTGCTTTGATCCGGAGGACTGTGCTGACTGGGACTTCAGTCCTTGCAGGTTCAACCTTGTCAGATTGGCCAAAGGAGAGCATCCAGACAAAATGCCGATGCGTGCGTTTGTTGTGCGTGGGGACTGTATGTTGTGGCTTCGTTGGGCTAAGTGCTTGCTTTTGCCTTGACTGACTGTATGTCTGTCTGCTTGAATCGTGTGTACTGTGTTACTGTCCCTGTGAGTGGGTGCTGAATTTGTTTTGACATGAATGTCGATCCTCTCCTTGGTGGTTGATGCTGCCGAGTCTGTGTGTGTGTGTGGACCACCTGCTGCCTTGTGTTTTAGGCTTTTTAGCCATAGGCTTTAGTTGAAGGCTCTAATCGCTCTCCTGCATAGGCCTGGGAGTCCTGGTGGTATCCAAAGCCCATACATACAATGGTGATACAAACTGAACCAAATACCATACTGCATCGGCCGTCGTGCAGGATAAACCGGGTCGCCCTATCTGCTGCACGGCAGGGTGGATGGGCGAAAATATGCTACTGCCGGACACTCACTCTCATAATTACCCATCCACGAACTCCCGAGCAGATAATGTTCAATTAGATTTCATTGACCAGAAGTCCAACTTTAAACAAGTCTGGGGACGCAAGACGCTTACGATCGAGACGTGGAACATGCACACGCTGCTGAACCGACGCAGCGCCACAGAACGACCGGAACGACGCACCGCCCTGATCGCGATGGAACTGCGCCTATATGGAATCGACGTAGCAGCCTTGAGTGAGACAAGTCTTGCAGACCAAGGTAAGTCGCGGGAAGTAGGTGCTGGGTACACCTCTTACTGAATAGGTTAACCGGCAGACAGCGTTCGGAAGCATGGTGTCTGTTTTGCAGTCGCTGATCGCATCAATGCTTTAATTTAGTGTTTATGGTCTAACTATGTGTCACACTGATGTTACAAAGAAACAGTTCTATGATCAGCTGCCCGTCACGATCCGGTCGGCACAGATGAGTGACCGACTGTTTGTTTTGGGTGACTTGAACGCTCGAGTTGGGTGCGACTGGTTAGCTTGGCCGGGAGTCCTCGGACCCTACGGCATTGCTTCAGTCAACGAGAACAATGATCGTCTGCTGCACCTGTGTGCTACTCACGAGCTGGCTATCACGAACACCCGATTTCAGCTGGATGCGAGCGACATCACGACGTGGGTTGTGTTCTAGCCCCAGCCCTATTTGGCTTATAGTTGACTGCGATGGTAACAGTTGCTTTTCAGAACACTGGAGAGGATTGTGTGGAGGTCGAGTACCGGATGAACGGGCGCCTGTTGAATATCCGATGTTTCGGCGTCCCAACCCGACTGCAAACCTCAAAGATGCGCATGCTTCTGTTCGCAGATGACAGCGCATTGCTAGCTCACTGTGAAGAGGAGCTGCAACTTCTGGCTACAGTGTTCGCTTCGGCAGCATCGAAGTTTGGATCAGACATCAACACGGGTAAGACGTTTTCGTTCTTTCAGCAGTCGCCTGGTGGAGGTGCTGCTTGTGTACCTCCACCCGAAATTCGCATCGATGGAGACACTGTGAATGGCTGCGGGGATTTTTGCTACTTGGGTAGCAAATTATCGACAGATCTGTCCGTGGACAGCGAGCTGAGAGCGCGTGTGGCGAATGCTATTGTTGCTTTTGGACGTCTCGAAAGGCATGTCTGGAAGAACCATAGCCTGAAGATGGCCACGGAGCTGTGTGTCCACCGCTCAATGGTGCTGTCTATACGGCCGCACGGCAGTAATACGTAGACATTGTATCAGCGAAACGTGAGCTATCTGAGCCGGTTCCATGTGCAGTGTCTGAGGTGCATATTAAGTATCCGGTGGTCGGACATGATTTCGAACACTGAGGTACTGAGGCGAGCGGGCACGGTCGGGATGGAAGCCATGTTGATGCTGAACCAGCTCAGTCGGCGCGGTCACGTTCGTCGGATGGGCGATGACCGTATTCTGAAACAGTTACTGTACGGATAATTGAAGTCAGGTAAGCGAAATCCCAGTGGTCAGAAGCGGAGGTACCAGGATGTTGTGCAGGTAAGTCTTTCACGTTGTAACATTGATTTTAGATGTTGGGAAGATTTGTTGAACCGGACGGTCTGAAGGAATACGGTTTGGGCGGGAGTCCGAAACTTCGACAAGCAATCATTGCGCGGCCGCGAGCGGAAGCGTGCGGTACGCAAAGGAACCATCGGTTCCATAGGTCGCGGCGACGTGACTATATGGGGTTGCTATCTTGGCATGGTGATCAGTCTTGCGTGCTGTTCCGATCCGGAGGGCTATGCTGACTGTGACTTCGGTCCTTGCGAGTTCAGTCATGCCAGATTTGCCGAAGGGGAACAGCCAGACAAGAAGCAGATGCGTGAGTGGCTGTGGTCTACTATGCATTCTTTTCTTTAGCTTTGTTGGTGTATTGTGTGATGAATGATCTGCCTCGCTTTCCATAGTTCAATGAGAACTCCGCTTTTAATCCTTATCTTCTCTGAGATGCACTAACCTGCACTCCCATACTGCAGCTCTTCTTGTATTACACTTCAAAAATTTTTCTCCTCAGTTTAGATCTTGTCACTGCAGCCTCTTTCTGTTTAGTTTCCGAAAGATAAGAATTTTTTTCTTATAAGCCAATCAAGTGGCTAACCAGCATTAGCCGGTTGGACACAAAGGCGCCACTGGCACAACACCTAGTCTCATTCCTTCGGGTTTACACTGGATACGTGGTGTGCTGGTGGAACTGCAATTGGTGCAGCGCAAGCCAATTGCAGATATGGATAAGCGAAGGCGCCCTTTGGCTTCGGTCACTGTGACAGGTTAATCCGAATCGGGTGCAGCCAACCATATGGCATTGCGATGTGTGCGGCCGCGAGTGCGCTGGCCGTTTGGGGTTGGTAGGTCACCAACGTACTCACAATACACCTTCGGCGAAGAGGCGACGAGTACGTTGGGCTTAGGTAGTTTATATCAGTGTATTCATTATACTTCTGTTAATGACTGCGTCGGCCAACATCCTAGTAGTAAACAATTAATCCTGTTCTCTTTTCAAAAACTTGAGTGTCTGTGGTCTTCTAGCCATTCTTTTCTCTCTCTCTCTGGCTTTTCATAGTTCAATAAGAAATTCGCTTTTCATCCCGATCTTCTATGGGATGCACTAACATGCACTCCCACACTGCAGCGCTTCTTGTGTTGCACTTCCGAAACCTTTCTTCCTAGTTTAGACATCGTCATTGCGGCCACTCTCTGATTAGTTTCCGAGGGATGAGTTTCCCCTCCTTATTAACCAATCAGCTGGCTAACCAGCATTGGTCGGTTGAACAGATAGGCCCCACTGGCACACCTCCCGGTCTTATTACTTCGGGTTTACACTGGGTACGTGATGTGTTGGTGAAACTGCAATTGATGCAGCGCAAGCCAATTGCAGAGATGGATAAGCGAAGGTGTCTTTTGTCTGCGGTCAATGTGACAGGCTAATCCAAATCGGGTGCCGCCAATTTTATGTGTGAAAAAAACATTTGAGTGGTCTATAAACATTTATGTTACATGGGCGTGTTCTACGTATAGCTCACATAAGTTCAATCTGCCGGATTTACTGGAAAGAAAGCTAATTTTGCACTTTCCAGCACAATCCGAAGGCCGTCGGTGGATACACAGAGTTTGAAGACAGATATTACTTGATATCGCAATATAGTTGTCCAAACCATTTCAAAGAGCTGAATGTTGTTGCTGGCACTGATTTCATCCGCTAGTTTATTCTCAATATACGATACCTTAAAATAAAGTAGTTTGAGCGTATTTTCTTCCGAATTAGCAGATTTGGAAAAATGGAGCGCCAATTCCTTGACCCACATAGGGAGATTTGTTGTGAGTGAACGGTAAACTCTGAGGTTATTGGGAACGAATGTACGACTGTATACAGAAGTGTAAGGTTCAGCCTCGAACTTCGTAGACAGGGTGGTAGCGAAGTTATGGGAATGTTCCGTAGGAGTGAGAGTAATGGAGGTTGGAGGTTTTCAACTCACAAGGAAACGGTCGCCAACAGTTCAAGTTTACACGGAGTTACGCGTAACCTGTTGATCCAGTAAATGCCACTCGATATTCAACGACAGAGATAATTTATCCTCAAAGCGGTTAACGAGAAGGCGATCGTAATAGCTGGATTTAACACGACACTATTCGAATCAATGTACAAGAAAATTGAATCTCACACCTCGAATGTGGTAGTCCTCAGAAATCAGAGAAAGGAAGTGCCTGCACAACAAATCGACAACCAGGCACCGATCAACAATGGTGGACGACAAAACGGGTAGAGCTCACTCAAACAAATGGTCATTTTTGCGTCAGAGCTGAACGACTGTTCATGCATCAAGAAACGGCGGGAGTTATAAGTTACTCATGAAGAAATACGGGAGAAATAGTGAATAATTCTTGCATTTAGAAGATGACGGGGTTTGGACTAAATTGGGGTAAGGGGAACGGTCAAATAGGTGGTGTAAGAACAAGGATGAGTAGTGTATTTTATCTGGCGAAATAGCAAAGCTTAGGGTTATCTTTCAGCCTCATTCGAAGCTCAGTTATCTCAAAATAATGCAACATACTTTCACAAAATGAACACCGGGTCCTGAAAACCTGCTGGTTTCCCAAACTCAGGGTTGCAGTATGAACAACGACAACGACCGTTTCGACGGAGATATCCACATCTACTGTTTTATGCGTAGCAACTTTGTGTTACTCCGCAGCCTCATCTAGAAAGCAAGGTTGTCTGATTTTCTGCCTTACAGTGCCATCTGAATTTCTTACCGTCATCCGGTGTGCATGTCCGTCGTCACCAGAAATACCTAGCTGATCACTTAGATATAATCTGAGACTGGTGTGGGTATCCTTGCCACCATCGTCTCCAAAACACAAGTGATGAGTGCTGTGCTTGTCTCCTGCCCTTGGTGAAACGTTCACACAATGTCACCTCATTTGTACTCAAGCCCACATTCGAGCGCAACAACAGCAAATCATTAGAACGAAGTGCCTGGGGACTTTTTGGATAATCGTAAACAAGCCCGAGTTGCCTATCGTTAACGATTCGTTCAACTTTCACCATGTAGGTGCTAAATGACTCTCCATTCATTAGCTCTTGTTGTGTTAGCGACGACAGTAATCGTCTCGCTGTTCGGATCATTCTTTCCCAAGCCCCGCCTCGATGTCTTGCACCTGGAGGTTCGAACTATCAATCAAGTCCTTGATTCGATACCCTTTCTGTCACCACACGCTGGTTCAAATTTTGAGGCCTTCGTGTTGGCTCCAAGTGTTTTCAAACAAAGTTAGAACCGTTGTCACTGTTAATAGCGTCTGGCTTGCTCCGCCTCCCCAAAATTCGCACCAGGGCCATGAGGAAAGGGTCTGTATACATGGAATGGGCTACTTTGATGCGAATGGCCAGAATCTGTAAACAGTTAAATATGCAGCTTACAGGCACCCTGGATGGGCCGGAATAATCCACTCCACACTACCTGAAAGAGTAACCGTCTTTCGACGAACTCATAGACGGAATGGGCGCTATCGTTTGAGTGCACTGCTCAGTCTTAACCCTTTTACAGTGACAGCACTTATGTGACACCAGTTTATCGGTCACCGTACGTTTTAAAATCAGAAACAGCATTCAGATGCTGGCAAGTACATGGGAGGCACCAATATGCCCTTCGGAATCGTGCTGGTGAAAGATGGAAAGATATGTGACAGCACAGTGTCTGGGGATAATCAACAGCTACACACCATCTTCACTGTCTGGTCGGATTCTACCGCCAAGATACAGTGCTCCCTCCTTCAATGCAAGATGCAAGCTTCCAAGTTTACTCACCGTACGAGAATTTATGTCGGACATTCTTAGGATCCGGAGTTCCTTGGAAAACTCGCGCTCTTGCACGAGCTTCACTAGTTTGAGACAAAAAGCATTGAGTTTGCGCGTACGAA
>QNGE01006629.1:0-10838 GCA_008508345.1 Paragonimus westermani
AAAGTTATCTGATTTCCTGACTCACAATGCCATCTGAATGTCTCACCGACACCTGGCGTACATGCATATCATCCCCATGAATACCTAGGTGATCACACCGTAATGCCGAGGGGCTTCCTGAGGACCTTTTGTGAAGGTGTACATCGCCTAATTCAAGAACAGAGGAAGATCTCAACCACTCAGATGTAATCAGCGACTGGGATGGGTATCCATGCTGCAATCGTCTCAAAAACTCTAGGTCGACTGCAACAAAGTTGGAACCGTTGTCACTGTAAATGGCGTCCGGCTTGCCCCCGCCTTTCTAAAAATCGCACCAAGACCATGAGAATAGAGTCCGTAGACATGGAATGGGCCACTTCAGTGTGAATAGCCCGAGTCTGCGGAAAGGTAATTATGTAGCCATAACGCTTGAGCTCGCTCCTTCATATACGCACTTTGAATGGGCCGAAATAATCCACTCCACAATACCTGAAAGAATAACCGTCCTTCGATGCTCTCGTCGACGGAGTTGACGCCATCGTTCGAGTGCACTGCTCAGGACAAACCCTTTTACAGTGACAACACTCACCACTCGGTTATCGGCCGCCATACCTTTTAAAGTTTGAAACCTCCTTCTGATACTGGCAAGTACATGGAAGTCACCCTGTGCCCTTCGGACTCGTTATAGTGACGTAGCAAAAGACTTGTAACGGCACAGTAAAAAGGAATAACCACCAGATTCACACCGTCTCCATTGTCTGGTCGGATCCAACCGCCAGGATGCAGTGCTCCATTTACAATCGCTGGCAGCAATCCTTCAAGTCTACCCACCTTACGAGGATTAATGGTGGACGATCTCAGGTCCCTGAGTTCCCCAAAAGCCCGCGCTCTTGCACAAGCTTCACTTGTTTGAGACAGAAGGCATTGAGTTCGTACGTACGAAGGGTGCCTACTCTGATTGACGCCCTTTGTTCAGCGGATATCACCGCGGCAACAAAGTCAACATAACGTGATAATTAAGCGATGGCCCGCAGTACATTAGTCCAACGAGAGTACCTCGGTACCGGCTGGTCCAGTAAAAAATTAAGGTCCGATTTCGTGGTGATCACATGAGTGCGCCTAATCTCGGGGTCTTCCCTTAACACGCACTAGGTTGGCATTTCCGGCCATTGTTCTTCAGCGTTCAACAGAAAACTGGGACCCCGTAACCAGAGGTTCATCTACTTGGTCAATGCTTGCCACACTCCCCTAGACTTCACATAGCCGGATTTAATTCTGAAGACATGCCTTTACTGTGAGGCAGAAGTAAGGTTGTGGATGAACCCTGCAAGATTGGCAACGAAAGTTGAGAAACGCGATGAAATGTTCTGTAGGTATTACAATACTGTTGTGAAATCTGTCCATAGTAAAACGTTACTTATTGGTGTTCCCAATTCACTAATAAGGAAATACACTAGCTCGGACGATAGAACGGCTGCCGTGACTCCATCCTAGATTTTTACATCAGAAAGCCGCACTGAATACTATTAGCCGAGGTAACTACCCTTAGATAGCCCACTGCCCCGTAATCGACCTCCTGCGCATCACAGAACATAAGCAATTCAACAAGGTTTGCTGACGAAAGTTCTTACACGACGCATCTGGGTAATACCGCGCAGTCTATGGATCTGACATTATTCAGCCAAGCTTTCCAACGCACGCGATCATGTCCCTTTTGTAGTGTGGAACTATCACAAAATGGCAACGATGTCGCTCCGAAGGGGTGAACATTCAGCTCGTAAGTCACTGGTGGTCCTTTGAAGGATCCAGAACCTCACCAAAGAAAACTCAGTGCACTTTGGTCACGACACGGAACTCTCACTTGCAGGAGCATCTCTTTAATGTCAGCAGAGACTGCCGCCTGGTATTTACGAGGATGAATAAATACTCCTGGCAAAATGTTAGTCCGACTCCGACCCTGGAGTAATGTTTTGAGAAGAGACACTCCGGTGTTCAGCGACGTAATCGAAGACTATTCATGTATCACCGAGTTTATCCGGGTTAACTACGGGATGGCGTGGCACGTACCATCTCCGTGCCATAACTATAACACTCATACCTATGTAGCCCGTTCTGATATGATGCAGCGTCACGGCCGAGTAACCAGCACCTAGTTCCGGGTCTCAAATCAACCGTTTCTTCAACGCAGCAAAGGCGTTTCTCAGCCATCTCCTTGCTGTTGTACAATACCATCTATCTTGTCTCCACGGTAAACCTATCTCAAAGCGACCGTGCCAGAGTATTATGCTGCTCTAAGTCATATTTTATGCTGGCCTGTCCTTGACAGAAGGCTCTTTGTCCTCCGGAGTTCATCTGGCAGTGAAATACAACTCATACACCCTTCGGTTCGGATCATCCAACGAGGCCGGACGTACTCCAATGAGGTGTACTCAGTGTTCATCCCGGGCTTCCGTGCGATATGGACCTTGGCGGCTTCAAGCGAAAATTGTCTAACTCGAATGAGGCTCATCGATACTGCCCAGTCTCTGCTCCAGCACCCTGTGTGCTTCAGAGGTATCGCATCCTATCAAAATCCCCACGCCAGTTCCAGTTAACCTCTTAAAGAAAACATCCTTTAGGTAAGTTCATCTATCTACTTCTGACTGGTGGACACCGTCGGCCTGGGTCAACAGCAGCTGTTCCACCGTATAAACCGAGTTAGCGGTGATGGAATGCTGCTGATCCAACGACTGCAACACAACCTATACCTTAATGCATGGTGTTGCAGAAGTTCCGTTTAGAGTGCGGAACATCAACTGGCAGGGCTGTCTCTGCAAATTACTCGTCCTTCAAATAGATTCATCGAGCAATGTGGTGTCAGACCCGTTGTCCAGAAGGGCATACTTTGTCAATGACGCTTCCGGGACAACCAAGCTGATCGAGACGAATCCTAGACACACGCCGTTTACAATGGACGTAGCATCGCACAAGGATGACCGTGTCGTCCCCTCCTTACCCAATTCGGGCTTTTCCTCATGAACCAACTTAAGACGGCGTCCACCACAACTCGGTACCGCAAATCGCATCTGTGCTCTAAAAGACATGGCCACATGGTTAGCTTTCAGGCAAACAAGACAGCGTCCGGTGTTCTTCAAGATGGCTTCGCGCTGCTCCAAAGAATGACCACTGAACCAACCGAAGTCGGATATATCGTGGTTACCCTTACAAACCGGACACTTTGAGTCCACCTTCTCACGGGGTACACCTACTTCGACGTTGCATCTCGAGTATCTGATTCCAAAAGGTCCAGAGGACGGCGAGTCACTCGTCCTGCTCTCTTAGCGAGTTGCCAACTGACCATACCGATTGGCACTGACTGCCACTCCTTTTTCCACAAAATGTAACAAATCGCTAATATTAGGTTTCTTCCCGCACTCATTTATGCTCTCGGCAATTTCTACCCATCTTTTCTGCAGATGGTGGGGCAGTCGCTCAACTGCTTTAATGAGGTTTGTTGTGCAGTTCAGCTCTGCACCGTAATCCAGCTGCATTAACATCGCCCGACAGATTTTCATTTGGATAGCTAGTCCACGCAAGCTATCAACGTCACCAGCGATTAATTTAGGATCCACGAAATTCTCCCCGCTTACCCCTTGCATAATATCATGTCGGCGGCCGAACTGCCGGTGCAAAATTCTCATAGCCTCTGTAAAACCCACTTCCTTTGGCAACAGTGCACAGTGCTTAGTTGCCTCTTTCGCTCTACTACGACAGTAATGCAACAAATATGGAAGCTTCCATTCTTCGTCGACTAATTTGTTTACCACGTCACCTTCAAAATTTCTGAGAAAGGTAAAGTAATTCTTTGGGGACCTATCGCAACTATCCACCTCAACTTCCGGAAGACTAGCGACAAGAACTGAAGGTCTGAGAGCCCACTCTGACGACTCGACAGGGTCTGGCAAAAAAGGGTTTGTTTCGGAGGTCTACGGTAGACCGGGGTGGTGTGGTGTACCAAACTTACTCCCAGCTGTCGGGCCGGGCTCCAATTTCGCGGTCCTACCCTGGTTTTTATGAAGTTCGAAAAGTACGTCTCAGTTCCAGCTTCTCTGCCCTCGAGATCAGCTCTTTCTCTAACAAATAATCAGAACCTCCGCTGGAAACATTCATCGGAGCAGTATTAAGCAGAACGGGCAAAACACCACTGGATTTATACATATTATCCGACCTCTCCGGTGAGTCCACCACCGTCCCTATCGCTACCCCTGGGCCGGATCCCTGCTTGGTTCTAGGGGCCCCAAACAAACAACAATCGTGCTCAGCAGCACTCAGTTCAGGTAGGACCCTGTCATTGAGNAAGAGGTTCAAAGAACTTGGGAGTGTTGTGACTGCAAAGGAGGCTTGGTCGGCGAAGTCGTTAACTCCAAGAAGTCCCATGCAATCTACTCTGAAAAGTAAGGCCACAAACACATGCAATCATTTGCATGGTTGTCGTATGTTCACACATTGGCTAGCGGTACGTTGTCATTTGTTCTGATGGCACCTACCCCATAGTGTTTACACACTGTTCTAATAGTCAATTCTGGGCTATCGTCTTCCTCACATCAAGATTCACCCGGTAATTCCCGGATGTACGAACAATACTTCTCACAAACTCGCAATGAGTGGCTATGTTGAACGTCTAGTTTGAGAAGAAGTACTGTTACGAGCTACGCTCAACATAAACCTAGAAGAACGACCAGCCGATGTGAAGATTGTAAAAGCGAAAATCAGTTCCCTCCCAAGCCGATGGGGAAATAAAGCATATCAGTCATCGAGACGCGCATGAGGTGAGAAGAATTGTTACTTGATGGAGAGAAGTGTAAGCTTCGTGGAAGAACATTTGAGCTGCACAGAAGTTGCCGGATTCAAGCAAACCTCCCCTATGAGATGCCTCTCCAGTAAACCCGTGGAACCCTAAATAACAAGAGCATTTTTGTCACCATTCCAGTCTGCTCTGGTGAATGACATAGCCGAGGCGATGGAGCAGCTACTAAAATCAATAATTCTGGGTGAATTCCTGCCATACCTTGAGCTGGATCTATTCGACACTTCCTTGATTTTCGTGACAAATTTAACTTAAAAACAAAGGCTCCCGTTTATGATTCACCACTGATGTATCATAACAAAAAACACTTGAGCATTGTGTGCACTTAGTTTTGAATAGTTCGCTAACTATTCAAGTTCACATCGAGTTACGCGTAATCTGTTGATCCGGTAAATGCCTCTCGATAGTCAACGACAGAGATAAGCTATCCCCGAAATGTTCAACGAGAAGGCGCTTGTGATAACTGGATTTTATTCGGTACTAATTGAATCAATGTACAAGGAAACTGAGTCTCTCATCTCGAATGTGAAAATCCCCAGAAATCAAACAAAGAAAGCGCCTGTACAACAAGTCGACAACCAGGCACCGACAAACAGTGATGGACGATGAAAAAGGGGTAAGCTCACTTAAACAAATGGTCATTGGTTGGGTCAGAGCAAAACAAATGTTCGTGCATCGAGAAACGGTGGGAATTATGAGTTACTCAAAAAAACTGCCGAAGAAAAATGACCACCTTTGGCACAGAAGTTTACAGGGCTCGGACTAAATAGGGGTAAGGAAACCTGTCGAAGTGGACGGTGTAAGAACAAACATGAGTAACGTATATTATTGAGGGAGAAGAGCAAAGCGTAGGGCCACCTTTTAGCATCAATCTAGGCCCAGTAATACCGAAATAGCGCAACAGACCTTGACAAAATCATCACTTATGTTGGTCTATATGATATGAAGAAGCTATGGACTTTATGATGAATATCTTTGAACATATATTTCCAAGTCAATTATTGAAGCCGACGTTGTACACTTTTCGATGCGGACGTAATTATAATTCAGGCGTGTGGTTATCGTTTGCTCGCCGTGTTCAGCTCAAATCAGGTTTGCCGGGTACTTCTCGCGTGTTATGTTTTATGTTACTTTCAGTAACAGTGAATCCTATGCTTTTCAAAACTTTGGGCTTTTATTCATCTCCTAGTGGTATGGAGGATTAGTTTTAACCAGCTGAACTACGTTGTAGGACAACATCCAGTCAAAATGAGGCGACAGAATCCGCCTTCTTCCTCTCAAGATAAGGAAAACATGCCTATCGTATTCTGAAGAATCTGTCTCATCCAATTTCGTTTATGGATCTGTCGTATAAGCGCATAAAGGAAACACTAATCAGTCATGACGTCCCTGTAAAGTTTGCTATCTCTGAACGAGCCAAATTCAATACCAGTCAGTCCTCGAATATTCTCCAGATCCCAACTCAGGCAGCACGATGTGTATGTCAAGCACCGTGACCAACTCATCACTGGCATTGATGCTCCGGGTCTACCTAGACAACTACTGTTACTCACAACACCTACTTATCAAGGTACCAAAATCATCCGTGAATAGTTCGAAGACGTTTATAACACAATCCACAGCGGATGTTCTGGTGAAGCCCCAGTCTTGTTTGGATTGATGAAAATGTGACCAGTTTCTCAAAATTCTTCGCATCGGACGACATGTCACTAGCCAATTAGGGATTCGTGCCTTATGTGGCAGGAAACATTCCAGATACACATGCCTTCACAGCAGCTTTGTATGCAGCGAGTGCGGGAAACAAGGTCATTTACAAAATGTTTGTAAGTCGAACAAACTTCGCTAATTTGTAGAGACTAACCAAAATGGATGTGATGAGACACGTAACAAGACGGAGCTCCTTACTTTGACAGTTGATTCATCTACTTCAGGGCATCCATTCCACACCCCTTTCACTGTACTTGGCATGAGGCATGATTTTATTATGGACATTGGCAATGTAGAGTCCATTACACCACAAGGACATTTATCACTGTTCTATTCAACCTGTACACTACATCATTGTTCTATAGCCATATGAGGTATAACTGATTGGTCCATTCCGGTTTTCGTCAGTCACTATTCCGACCCTTAACGAACAGTCCAAGCGACTTGATTGCAACTTTGTTGTTACTCTTCACTGCGCATCCACTTCGGAGCCAAAGGTTTTAGAAATGCTTCATATCCCGTTTTCCTCGCTTGTACTATCGAGTGATTCCACAAATTTGAAAGACCTAATTCTAAAGTGCTCGAAGGCCGCGGGCGCCATGAAGATACTTCAAACTGAAATGAGAGTAACTTGTGGTGAGGTAATTCTGAAACGTCGCTTAATGACTGAAGGACTTCGTGAACCGCTGACTAAGGTGCTCAGCGAGCTGGTAGTAAAGTGCGCCTTTGAGCCTGTTGATTCATTCTCTTGGGTCATGTCGAATGTGACGCGATGGAAGTCTGATGAGAAAAATCAGCATATATATGGTGATCATCGACTTATTGTGAAAAGATGCCTTGAACAATATGTATGCAACACTTCTGAAGCTTAGGACATTGTGAACACACTTTTGGGTCCCAACATTTTCTCCAAGATTGACTTGAAGGACGTATATCTAAAAATTCCTTTGGACAAGGCATCGGTACCGATAACAACAATCAGAACATCTAACGGACTTTCCAGGTTCCAATTTTTGCTGTCTGAACTTGATAACTCTCCTGGTATCTTTCAGCAGGTAATGGATGATATTGTGAAGGGTATGGATGGTGTCGAAGTTTATCAGGATGATCTCATCGTACATGCTGCAGACATGGTAACCCATGGTTATCGTCTCCCGTTGTTAGTCCAAACAAATGCGCTTTTACTGTAAGCAGCTCCTAGTGTCTCGGTTAATTAGTTGATGGTATCGGATTCAAACCCGATACCGAACGTTTAGACTCATTACTTAATGCACCTTCACCCACAGATCTATCTGAATTACGTTCTTCGTTGGGTGCTATGCAGTACTACCGTTTTATTCTAAATTTATCTTACATTGTGGAATATCTATTTCAATTGCTTTCCGAGCAACAGTTCATGTGGACTCCAACTCATGAACGGTGTGTGTGTTCATTGTGAAATATTTTGTCACATGATGCCATACTTCGTCCATCTTCTCCTAAGCCTATGCTTTTGTTTATTACTGACTCTTCTGTAGTTGGAATCGGAGCTGTGCTTTAGCAGGACGACAAAACAGTTGTGAGTATATCACGTCGACTCAATCCAGCAGAAGGGGGTTATGCTCGGACACACCATGAAGCTCTGGCGATATATTGGGCGGTAAAGCGGCTACGTGAATAGCGGTTTTAGATACCATTCAAAACCACCTTAATTCATAAAGCGTCGAAGTTCATCTATAGTCCTGACAGTTCATTAGTACGCTCATCAGCAGCCGTGGTTCAACGATGGAGCATAGCATTTAGTGCATATGACTGTATGATAGTGCACAGATCAGCCAACCAAATAAAACTTGTGGACTATTTGTCACGTGTTCCATATACATCTGAGAGAAGTTATAGTAATGACAGCCTTCTAAGTCGGTCACTTCCGGTCAGCCGAACAGAGTTGATTCGCGATACTCAACGTTTTCACCTATCCTCAGTGTGCTACGACGTGGTTGGATCCCACAAGCCAGACAGAAATTCCCTACATTTTGTGTGCGCCGGGAAGAATTATCATTCACTTCAGATATATTATTGTGCTTGAATGACTGAATTGTTATTCCTTCAACTCTACGTTCCGGACATCTTGAAGTTGAAAATATGAAGTCTCTGGCCAGATTAACTTGCTGGCGGCCAGAGATTGACGCTAGTATATGTCGTCTGGTTAAAAGTTGCTTATCTTACCATCGAAAATTCCGCAGCCCACTCTCTAAATGAAGTCCGTGCCCGATGTCAACTAAAGCCTGGTAACGGGTTCATGCGGATTATTGTGATCCTTCGCTTGACAAGTACCATGCACTAGTAGTGATTGTTACCTACTCAAAGTGGCCGGAAGTGACACTCAACACAACGCCTACAGCAGAGTTCACCATGTACGCACTCAGAAGAATAGTCAACAGAGAAATTGTATCTCTTGTGTTAGTGACTGAGAGTGGTACTCATTTCACTGCCAGCCTTCTAAGTATTGGGCTCAGCAGAACCGGATGCAAGCATCTGTTTACCACTGCTCGACATCACTGCTGTAATGGTCGGGCTGAAAACTTATTCAAAATACTCAAAGGTACTATAGCCCCTCTTCAGTGTACCACACTCAAATACCTTAAAACAGGTGTTGGTTATTTATTGCTACCATATCTCAATGAATGGAAATTATCCGCAGGAAGTGGAATCTGCCGTTAGACTGCAATAAAATGAGAAGTCATTAAATAGCGGACGATATTTACGTGGCATCGCCCAGGAATTCGAATATAAGAGAAGAACTGTTGTCTTAGGAAGGTCCGAGGTCGAAGCTTATAGAGCTTCAACTGTTATCGCTTACTAGGGTAAAGAATTGTTGCACAAGTCCTGTGCTAAAGAGAAAGTGTGTAAGAATTAAGTCGCCGCGGAGTCTACGAAACTCAAGTGGATAAAGATCGAGAATTTCAAGGCGAGACTCGTAGGATAGATGCCGCAAGCCAGTGATCATTTTGGTGGCTACACGCTGGACACGTACAATGGCGAGTACGTCCTTCTTCAAACCGGTGTAGAACCAACGTAAGACGGCGTCCACCACAACTCGGTACCGCACATTGTATCTGTGCTCTATAAGACATGGCCACGTGGTTCGCTTTCAGGCAAACAAGACAGCGTCCGGTATTCTTCAAGATGGCTTCGCGCTGCTCCAAAGACTGACCACTGAACCAACCGAGGTACACCTACTTCGACGTTGCATCTCGAGTATCTGATTCCAAAAGGTCAAGAGGACGGCGAGTTACTCGTCCTGCTTTCTTAGCGAGTTGTCAACTGACCATACCGATTAGCACTGACTGCCACTCCTTTTTCCACAAAATATAACAAATCGCTAATATTAGGTTCCTTCCCGCACTCAGTTATGCTCTCGGCAATTTCTGCTCACCTTTTCTGCAGATGGTGGGGCAGTCGCTCAACTGCTTTAATGAGGTTTGTTGTGCAGTTCAGCTCTGCACCGTAATCCAGCTGCATTAACATCGCCTGACAGATTTTCATTTGGATGGCTAGTCCACGCAAGCTATCAACGTCACCAGCGATTGATTTAGGATCCACGAAATTCTCCCCGCTTACCGCTTGCATGATATCATGACGGCGGCCGAACTGCCGGTGCAAAATTCTCATAGCCTCTGTAAAACCCACTTCCTTTGGCAACAGTGCACAGTGCTTAGTTGCCTCTTTCGCTCTACTACGACAGTAATGCAACAAATATGGAAGCTTCGATTCTTCGTCGACTAATTTGTTTACCACGTCACCTTCAAAATTTCTGAGAAAGGTAAAGTAATTCTTTGGGGACCTATCGCAACTATCCACCTCAACTTCCGAAAGACTAGCGACAAGAACTGAAGGTCTGAGAGCCCACTCTGACGACTCGACAGGGTCTGGCAAAAAAGGGTTTGTTTCGGAGGTCTACGGTAGACCGGGGTGGTGTGGTGTACCAAACTTACTCCCAGCTGTCGGGCCGGGCTCCAATTTCGCGGTCCTACCCTGGTTTTTATGAAGTTCGAAAAGTACGTCTCAGTTCCAGCTTCTCTGCCCTCGAGATCAGCTCTTTCTCTAACAAATAATCAGAACCTCCGCTGGAAACATTCATCGGAGCAGTATTAAGCAGAACGGGCAAAACACCACTGGATTTATACATATTATCCGACCTCTCCGGTGAGTCCACCACCGTCCCTATCGCTACCCCTGGGCCGGATCCCTGCTTGGTTCTAGGGGCCCCAAACAAACAACAATCGTGCTCAGCAGCACTCAGTTCAGGTAGGACCCTGTCATTGAG
>QNGE01006629.1:10889-29824 GCA_008508345.1 Paragonimus westermani
GTTCGCTAACTATTCAAGTTCACATCGAGTTACGCGTAATCTGTTGATCCGGTAAATGCCTCTCGATAGTCAACGACAGAGATAAGCTATCCCCGAAATGTTCAACGAGAAGGCGCTTGTGATAACTGGATTTTATTCGGTACTAATTGAATCAATGTACAAGGAAACTGAGTCTCTCATCTCGAATGTGAAAATCCCCAGAAATCAAACAAAGAAAGCGCCTGTACAACAAGTCGACAACCAGGCACCGACAAACAGTGATGGACGATGAAAAAGGGGTAAGCTCACTTAAACAAATGGTCATTGGTTGGGTCAGAGCAAAACAAATGTTCGTGCATCGAGAAACGGTGGGAATTATGAGTTACTCAAAAAAACTGCCGAAGAAAAATGACCACCTTTGGCACAGAAGTTTACAGGGCTCGGACTAAATAGGGGTAAGGAAACCTGTCGAAGTGGACGGTGTAAGAACAAACATGAGTAACGTATATTATTGAGGGAGAAGAGCAAAGCGTAGGGCCACCTTTTAGCATCAATCTAGGCCCAGTAATACCGAAATAGCGCAACAGACCTTGACAAAATCATCACTTATGTTGGTCTATATGATATGAAGAAGCTATGGACTTTATGATGAATATCTTTGAACATATATTTCCAAGTCAATTATTGAAGCCGACGTTGTACACTTTTCGATGCGGACGTAATTATAATTCAGGCGTGTGGTTATCGTTTGCTCGCCGTGTTCAGCTCAAATCAGGTTTGCCGGGTACTTCTCGCGTGTTATGTTTTATGTTACTTTCAGTAACAGTGAATCCTATGCTTTTCAAAACTTTGGGCTTTTATTCATCTCCTAGTGGTATGGAGGATTAGTTTGAACCAGCTGAACTACGTTGTAGGACAACATCCAGTCAAAATGAGGCGACAGAATCCGCCTTCTTCCTCTCAAGATAAGGAAAACATGCCTATCGTATTCTGAAGAATCTGTCTCATCCAATTTCGTTTATGGATCTGTCGTATAAGCGCATAAAGGAAACACTAATCAGTCATGACGTCCCTGTAAAGTTTGCTATCTCTGAACGAGCCAAATTCAATACCAGTCAGTCCTCGAATATTCTCCAGATCCCAACTCAGGCAGCACGATGTGTATGTCAAGCACCGTGACCAACTCATCACTGGCATTGATGCTCCGGGTCTACCTAGACAACTACTGTTACTCACAACACCTACTTATCAAGGTACCAAAATCATCCGTGAATAGTTCGAAGACGTTTATAACACAATCCACAGCGGATGTTCTGGTGAAGCCCCAGTCTTGTTTGGATTGATGAAAATGTGACCAGTTTCTCAAAATTCTTCGCATCGGACGACATGTCACTAGCCAATTAGGGATTCGTGCCTTATGTGGCAGGAAACATTCCAGATACACATGCCTTCACAGCAGCTTTGTATGCAGCGAGTGCGGGAAACAAGGTCATTTACAAAATGTTTGTAAGTCGAACAAACTTCGCTAATTTGTAGAGACTAACCAAAATGGATGTGATGAGACACGTAACAAGACGGAGCTCCTTACTTTGACAGTTGATTCATCTACTTCAGGGCATCCATTCCACACCCCTTTCACTGTACTTGGCATGAGGCATGATTTTATTATGGACATTGGCAATGTAGAGTCCATTACACCACAAGGACATTTATCACTGTTCTATTCAACCTGTACACTACATCATTGTTCTATAGCCATATGAGGTATAACTGATTGGTCCATTCCGGTTTTCGTCAGTCACTATTCCGACCCTTAACGAACAGTCCAAGCGACTTGATTGCAACTTTGTTGTTACTCTTCACTGCGCATCCACTTCGGAGCCAAAGGTTTTAGAAATGCTTCATATCCCGTTTTCCTCGCTTGTACTATCGAGTGATTCCACAAATTTGAAAGACCTAATTCTAAAGTGCTCGAAGGCCGCGGGCGCCATGAAGATACTTCAAACTGAAATGAGAGTAACTTGTGGTGAGGTAATTCTGAAACGTCGCTTAATGACTGAAGGACTTCGTGAACCGCTGACTAAGGTGCTCAGCGAGCTGGTAGTAAAGTGCGCCTTTGAGCCTGTTGATTCATTCTCTTGGGTCATGTCGAATGTGACGCGATGGAAGTCTGATGAGAAAAATCAGC
Organism: Paragonimus westermani; assembly: GCA_008508345.1. Classification (NCBI taxonomy): domain Eukaryota; kingdom Metazoa; phylum Platyhelminthes; class Trematoda; order Plagiorchiida; family Troglotrematidae; genus Paragonimus; species Paragonimus westermani. The sequence goes on from QNGE01006629.1 coordinate 13,057, forward strand.
ATATATATGGTGATCATCGACTTATTGTGAAAAGATGCCTTGAACAATATGTATGCAACACTTCTGAAGCTTAGGACATTGTGAACACACTTTTGGGTCCCAACATTTTCTCCAAGATTGACTTGAAGGACGTATATCTAAAAATTCCTTTGGACAAGGCATCGGTACCGATAACAACAATCAGAACATCTAACGGACTTTCCAGGTTCCAATTTTTGCTGTCTGAACTTGATAACTCTCCTGGTATCTTTCAGCAGGTAATGGATGATATTGTGAAGGGTATGGATGGTGTCGAAGTTTATCAGGATGATCTCATCGTACATGCTGCAGACATGGTAACCCATGGTTATCGTCTCCCGTTGTTAGTCCAAACAAATGCGCTTTTACTGTAAGCAGCTCCTAGTGTCTCGGTTAATTAGTTGATGGTATCGGATTCAAACCCGATACCGAACGTTTAGACTCATTACTTAATGCACCTTCACCCACAGATCTATCTGAATTACGTTCTTCGTTGGGTGCTATGCAGTACTACCGTTTTATTCTAAATTTATCTTACATTGTGGAATATCTATTTCAATTGCTTTCCGAGCAACAGTTCATGTGGACTCCAACTCATGAACGGTGTGTGTGTTCATTGTGAAATATTTTGTCACATGATGCCATACTTCGTCCATCTTCTCCTAAGCCTATGCTTTTGTTTATTACTGACTCTTCTGTAGTTGGAATCGGAGCTGTGCTTTAGCAGGACGACAAAACAGTTGTGAGTATATCACGTCGACTCAATCCAGCAGAAGGGGGTTATGCTCGGACACACCATGAAGCTCTGGCGATATATTGGGCGGTAAAGCGGCTACGTGAATAGCGGTTTTAGATACCATTCAAAACCACCTTAATTCATAAAGCGTCGAAGTTCATCTATAGTCCTGACAGTTCATTAGTACGCTCATCAGCAGCCGTGGTTCAACGATGGAGCATAGCATTTAGTGCATATGACTGTATGATAGTGCACAGATCAGCCAACCAAATAAAACTTGTGGACTATTTGTCACGTGTTCCATATACATCTGAGAGAAGTTATAGTAATGACAGCCTTCTAAGTCGGTCACTTCCGGTCAGCCGAACAGAGTTGATTCGCGATACTCAACGTTTTCACCTATCCTCAGTGTGCTACGACGTGGTTGGATCTCACAAGCCAGACAGAAATTCCCTACATTTTGTGTGCGCCGGGAAGAATTATCATTCACTTCAGATATATTATTGTGCTTGAATGACTGAATTGTTATTCCTTCAACTCTACGTTCCGGACATCTTGAAGTTGAAAATATGAAGTCTCTGGCCAGATTAACTTGCTGGCGGCCAGAGATTGACGCTAGTATATGTCGTCTGGTTAAAAGTTGCTTATCTTACCATCGAAAATTCCGCAGCCCACTCTCTAAATGAAGTCCGTGCCCGATGTCAACTAAAGCCTGGTAACGGGTTCATGCGGATTATTGTGATCCTTCGCTTGACAAGTACCATGCACTAGTAGTGATTGTTACCTACTCAAAGTGGCCGGAAGTGACACTCAACACAACGCCTACAGCAGAGTTCACCATGTACGCACTCAGAAGAATAGTCAACAGAGAAATTGTATCTCTTGTGTTAGTGACTGAGAGTGGTACTCATTTCACTGCCAGCCTTCTAAGTATTGGGCTCAGCAGAACCGGATGCAAGCATCTGTTTACCACTGCTCGACATCACTGCTGTAATGGTCGGGCTGAAAACTTATTCAAAATACTCAAAGGTACTATAGCCCCTCTTCAGTGTACCACACTCAAATACCTTAAAACAGGTGTTGGTTATTTATTGCTACCATATCTCAATGAATGGAAATTATCCGCAGGAAGTGGAATCTGCCGTTAGACTGCAATAAAATGAGAAGTCATTAAATAGCGGACGATATTTACGTGGCATCGCCCAGGAATTCGAAAATCATCGATTTCCGTGAGAGAGAGCGCCGGGAGAGTTGAAAGGATTTGTTTCAGTCGATTGTAAATCGGTTCGTCCTTCATTTGGCGCCGAAATCGAAAATGGCGAAGGTAGGTGTTGTGACGGTATAAATGTGGTATCTTGTGAAGGATTTTTCTACGTGTGATTAATATTCCACCATTTTAGGTTATGGATTATTTACAGGGCTTTAAAGTTGTCTTTGAGGGTCGCGAATTTGTTAGCTTCAGCGAGTTCAAAAGTTGCTTAGATAGGTACATGAAGGATCACAATGTTTTGTATGTGCTTGGTTCAAACAAGAATTCAGGCGATGGAAGTTTGAAATATGATCATGTGAAAGTGATTTCCGTTGAGTTTACGTGGTAGACGGCGTTCTACTGAATGAGATACAAGTGACGTGAGAGCGAAAACCGTGGAGTACAACGTGTTTAGTGAGTTGAGTTCACATACTTTTCATTGCACAGTACCCACGATACATGCTGCCAATCACGCTTTAACGTGGTTAGGAGAAATACCACGTTGGTTGTTAGCTCTTTCACGTTGGAACACAACCACGACATAACTGCCTTGCTGTACGATGCACATCCAAGGAATCGTCGGCTCACAGACAGTGAAGTGAACAGCTCGAGACATCTTTTCGAGTACAACACGCCAACTGCTGAATTAAAGCAGTATGCTCTTTACAGCAAATATATAACCACCATGAATATTTGCAACCTCCGTCATCGGCTGAAACCGCCAGTGGCAAGTAAGTGGGTTGGTGTGCACTAATGGAGCAGAAAATCTGCCACAAATCCTGCATCACAGAGAAAAACGACGTGCGTTGTGTCATCAGAGACTACAACAATAGGTACACACATATGTTTCGCACGCAGAGAGCAAATGCAGTTATTCAGACAGTTCCCTGATGTAGTGAACGTCGATGCCACTCAGGGGACCAACCGCCACAAGCAGGACTTCTATTACTCCATATTCGCCACTGTAGCCTGAAGCTTCATTAGTTCCACGTTACAGACGGCATGGGCCATGGACGACCTTTGAACGGGTCTCCACGGAGGGCTTCATGCGGTACAGTGCCTAACTTCTCGTTAAACCTCTGCTTTTCTGGAGTCACATTAAGTTCCACCTTCTCGGTGGTCATGTAACTGAGCACATCTACCGATTTCTTTGTTACCTTACTACCAAAGGAGCTTACGCCCGATTACAGTGATCAGTATCTACTCTTAGCAGATCACGCCGGCTTCCGCTCGCATAATAATAATAATAATAATAATAATAATAATAATAATAATAATAATAATAATAATAATGGTATGTCTCGACGCATTTGTGAGAAACACACTCATGAGAGCGTGATCAACGTAATGATTTTTAAGCATATGCATATTTGAACACCAAATTTGAAAATTGTGCAACGAGTCAGCTATGTGAGTAGAGCAACAAAACAGACAAAAACAGACTATGTGAAGGGAAAATTCAAGTTTAGGCAGGAAGCTTCGAGCTTCATAGTTCTGAGACGATAGAACTTGGGATTTGCATAATTCGACAAAATAAATGATTTGTTACATCACTTTGGACTCCACAAGATGATCGCTGGCCTGACGCTCGAGGTGATGCCAAAAAACAGTAGTTGGAGGATGGAGGTGTATTGGCGAAGAATTTGACCATTATTCCATGTAGATAATCTCGGGAAAATGTGCAAAAATGTTTTTCATGATGTGGGCGAGATGGGGATGCAGATACCTTTGCGGGGAACGCATGAATCTCTCAACCGGACGTCATTTTTCGCTTAAATTCCTAAGAATTTCGAGAAGCTCGCGATAAGCCCACCCATTGCGGAATTTTGAGTGTCCGGGCGGGGTGGGATGTTTTCTCGCACGAGATATATCAGTAAAACCAAGAATGGAAAGCGGAATCATGCGAAAAAAACGGGATAACGTGAAACTGACTGGGAGCTATGACGAACAATGGAACAAGTGATATTCTGGCATAACCTCCTATGTGATGTTGATAGTATTGTGTTGATTGATAAAATATACTCCACATGCGAACGCCTGCTATTGAATAACGCGAAAGGAGATCGATTATAAGCTATTCCTTGTATACGATTATTGCCGAATTTCGTTGTCAATTATCTTTGTACAGACGGTGTTTAAAATGAGAAGAATATTTGACAATGCCGAGAGGTTGACGGATGGTCTATCAGGGGAGAGAAAAGAAGAGTTGCCACTCGAGGTTATTAAGCAGTCATGAGACGAACGGTTTGAGATTTCTGAACGATTTTAGCGTGCACAGCTTTTGCATGGTAGTTTACAACTCAGACACACAAGCTGTCAATAATTATTGGGTAAGGGTATACCAGGATGATTGGGTTGTTACTAACGGGCATGTATATATTGACACCTATACGTGTTGACTATGGACATGTTTACTTGTTCGCTGGTAGGTCTACAAGTTAAACATCTATTCTGAGAGCGGTAGTTTTGGTCGGTTCGAGAGGTGCGTGACTTAACATCACGCAACATAGAGGGTTTTTCGTCAGATGTTATTGGGTCCGTTTTCAGAGATAAAGTCCTCAGACAAGTAGAGCTTGAAAATGGACATGGCGTTCGTCATTGTTAGGAAAGTTTCTAAGTTTCGTTTGAATTGGTGTATATTCTTACTGGACCTAATTGCATACGGGAGTTTGTTCCAAACGTAGGAGTATTTTACCTGTAAAAAATTTGAACGCAGTTTTTCCGGGATTTAAAAGGTGCCGAAGTGGAGTCCTTGGTTCTGAGGTTATACTTTGACTTGTGTTGTAAGCTAGTCACGAAGCTGGCGGTGCACTTATTGCCATGGACCAAATTATACATGAGTGAAAGGTTGAGCTGGAGTCGCCGTAACCAGAGAGGATCATGTGCAAGCGTCCAGCAGCGTTCACTGTAGCTCAGAGAAGATGGATAACCCACTAAGCTTTTCGTGACTGCACGTTGGAGGCTTTCCAAAGTTAGCCTATCAGACTTGCGCAGGTGGCCATATATGAACGTGCAGTACTCAAACTGGGGTCGTACACATAGTTTATAAATGTGTAACCGTGCAGCGGGTAGGAAGAATGAGTGTTTAATGTAACCTATCGTCCGTCTTGCTTTAGCGACTAGGAGAGATATTTGATCTGCGAAGTTGAATGAATTTGTGTGGCGCAAACTCAGGTCACGTACTGAGTTGGCGGTTGATATACTGTGACCGTCCAGCTTTATAGAGCCATCTGGTACGTGACAACTATGCACAAGACAGTGGATTTATTGGCTGAAAATTTCATTAGCCAAGTTTGACACAAAATCTCTAATGACATGAGGTCCTTCCGTACAATTTCTAAACATGGATTTAGATTACCAGAAGGGAAGCTGTAAACGAGTTTGATATCGCCAGCGAATAGGAATAGTTTGCCATGCTTGATAACTTGACATATATCGTTTATATATATGAGAAAGAGTAACGGTCCCAGAACACTTCCTTGTATCACCCCACTAGTAACTGGTCTGAGCGTTGAGCTATTGTCTCCTATTTTCCCTGTTTTTGTGCAGCCTGTAAGGTATGACGAAAACCAGCTAAGCAATGGATCACGTAAACCAAAGGATGCTGTTTTGAGCATAAGACGCTCTTGAGGCACACGATCAAAAGCCTTCGCCATGTCCAACAGTATGATGATAATTGCCTCACCGGCGTCAGTAGATTGTCACATGGACAAGGAATTCTAGTTGGCATGTCATGCAAGAAAGCTTGTTGATAAACCCATGCTGGGAGTGGTTTATAAGGTTTTATGATAACAAGAATTCGACCATGCTGCATCTTATTATCCTTTCCAACACCCTAGAACAAATTGAAGTATGGTCAATGGGACGATAACTGCCGACGTCATGTCGCGAGCCACTTTTATAGTGGGGCTTAATTGTAGAATTCTTCCACTGAAGAGGGAAGGAGCTTGATGTTAGCGAAAGTTTATAAATATTAAGCAGAAGTAGAGGGATGTCTTCCCCTTCGTATTTTAGAGCAACAGGGTAAATGCCTTCAGGACCAGGTAGGTGATAAGGTTTGATAATAGCTAACTGAGAGCGTATGAGCCCTGTATCAACAGGGATATGGCTTAGGGAGGAACTTGTACTTACAGGAGGAGGTGAGGATAGTATGTGTCCTTCAATGTTGAAGGAAGCAGCAAAATATAAATTAAAAACTTCACAGATTTTTAGAGGATCATCTACAGTGGTTTCGTCCTGCAGTGTCATTACTGAGATGGCAGGGTCTCTCCCATTTTTCCTGCGTCTCATCAATTGCATCAACTACGAGTTCTTATCTGTGCTGTTAAGCGCACGTTCTTCTTCACTTATGTGGAGCATTTTGGTTCTATGTTCAATTACACTGAACATTTTATGCATTTGTATGATGGAGAGAAGTCGCATGTTTTCCGGTACCGTGATTTGAGACTTTTGGGCTTGCCTTGCTCTTTTGGAGTGAGACGTATGCCGTTACCGTACACAGTACGGTGTTTTGACTTTTGCGGAGCTAAGATGTTCATGCAAAACCTGAAGTGTTCATTAAATTCCTCGGTTGCAATACTAGGATAGGCGGTAAGAAAAATGTGTTCCATTCCAGAGATCTCAGCAGTGTGGTGAACACAGTCGACAAATTTAGTTTGACGGTAGTGTATCATGGTCGACTCTTTAACAGCTTTAAGGTCGAACATTAAGTTCACTATGTTGTGTTCACTTCCTGGAAATTGTTCCAAAACGGATACAGTGGCAGAGGAGATGCCTGTGGTAAAGATGAGGTGTAAAGTGTGGTCCTGTCTAGTAGACGCTAAAGCATGTTGCCGCCATCAGTTTGACTTGCGGGGGAATTAATTGAGGTCTAGGAGATACTGGGCATGTTGTACTCCCCGCCGATTATTTTGTACTGTGAAGGTAAGCTTGATATGTTTAGAAATCATAGGTTGCAGCCTTGTCTACTTACCCACGGCACCTCCAATTTCAGTGGTTTCCAGTCACACGTGGGGATGATCATAGACACTCAAACTTATCAACTGTCGGCACCCACTTTAAGGGATACCGAACGAAAAAGTCTTAACAAAAGGTCCACAACTTATACGGTGCACGTTAATTGATCATTGGTTGCTAATTCTGTCTATCTACCAGACCAAAAAACTTCAGTCATCTCATTAACCTATTTCGCTTTTAAATTGGCGCAAATCCTTGGCGTCCTTGATAAAATCATTCGCCAACTGAAACAACAATAGCCCTACAACAAAATAGCATCATTTCATACTTTCCTGAATATTCCGTCCACAGTTACTCACACGATATTTCAAACCCACATATTAACGGTATGCCAACAACAGCATTCACTTCCTGCATATATATTTCAGTATCGCAATGTCTGCTATTCCACTGCACCTGAAATCCCCGCGAAACTGTTTAAGGGGAAGTCTTTGAGGTCAAACGTGGTGTGTAATCAATCCTCTGAAGCTACATTTCATCTTCGTACTGACTTAAGAGCGTCCTCTGGTTTACTCCTGAAGAATCTTGGTAAATGCTGATACCGAATTCTAGATGTTGACGACTTATCTGTACACAATCGACACGTGGATCAGACACGTTTTGAGGATACGAGTCAGTTTGTTCCAAATTCCGGTGCGACTTCAGTTGATGATGAGTTCTTTCTAGATCTTAATCCGAACCAACAGATTACAATCATTATTAGAAGGTCATTAATGCTGTAAATGAAACCCAGAAAGGAGTTGTAGTGAGATCACCTTCGACGTCCCCAAAATTCTAAACTCCCTGCGACGTAAGATTTGCCTTACCAGTACCACCGCGCCTGTTCACATTACCTTATATATGTAAACTTACTACAAACCACAAGCATCAAAGTTAGTGGGCCGGCATAAGTATCGCAGTTATGCTCTCAGCTGTGTAATGAATTCGCACTATCTCTACTCCCGTAGGTTACATTCACTATGAAAACAATGTTGGGCTATTGTCATTAGGAACGCCGCTTGACCAGTCTTATGCTTGTTTGAATTCTGAAGGTCGACTGAAATGTTCTGTCGACGCACTCTTCCACTCTGGCGGCTGCAGTGCGGTTGTGCTCAAGTTGCTCTCACGTCCAGCTCCCTAGCACCCCTTAATTGTTACATTGAAGTCTGTTGTGAACGGTGAGTAAATCAATAAATGAAGTTTGCAGATTCATCGTTTCCTCCCTGAGACTTCAGATTCACGGTAGCATAAGGTTGGGGAAACTCTGAGTGTACGAATTCAGGATCTAGCACTACATATTACAAGAACCTGCAGTCTCATTCAACGTGTGGCGGATGTGATGAATGTCATTTACACATACTTTCATGTCACTTATTGAAGTTCGGGTTGTACACTTTTTGATAAGGCGCATAATTCTAATACAAGTATGCGATTACCGTTCATTCACTGCGTTCTGTTCAAATCGGATATACGGGGCACTTGTCTCGTGTTAAGTTCTATCTACTCACGAAATATCACAAACATACCGTTCCCTCTAACAGCTCACGTCAGATCGTTCGGTCTGTAACACATGCATTGTTTGGTGGTTCCAGCCTAGGTATTTTTGAATTATATGGCCTCAGGGGATTAGCCACACAACTGCGAGCGTGCGACATCGTACTGTCCTAATTAGGCAGATGGGGGTTAAATGGATGGATTAATTTGAACCCATTGATCGACAGCACAATAAACTCCAGGGGGCCCACTTTTGCCGATTTATTAGCCCTCATTGGTGAATGAATACTCGTATTCAATAATGAATATGGTGAGCTATTCAGTTTTCATGGTCCGAAATACATTTTTCCGGCATTTTGGATGAGATTAACATCGAGGAGTCCACATGCCTTGCCGGCATGACGGCCATCAGCCCTAATAATCAACCTGTCACTTGTTTCTTGTTCAGATGTTGCCACGATATATGGGCTACATATACACTTTTTCATAACCGTTGGACAAACGTCGGAATAAAAACAGACACAGTTGGGAACGTTTTATTCATTTGAAGGTCAATCACACGGCCAAGCCATGTAGAGTTTATCCTAAGTGTCTAAGGCCTACTTGTAGGGGGGGTATCACCACAATCTGGTATCACCACGCGGGCTCACAACAAGTGGAGAAGCTGTACGACGTCGTACAACTAGTCCAAGGGGTTTCCTCTTAGGTTTTGCACTTGCCTGGTTGATGAGGAAAAGGAGCTCTACCGGGAAGTGCGAAATCATAAGCGATGGTTCGGATACCACTTGGATGGTGACTCGTGAGTCCTCCTCCAATCACGCGGGTAACGAAAATTTTGCCGCGGATAACTCGAAATTTGGTTTAAATTTCCTGGCTGTCATTGTTCGTTCATATTTTTTTTATCTTGGTGCTCAGTGCATCAAAAAATTATACACGATCATTGCTATTCTTTGTCGAATAGCATAATTCATCGCGCATCATATTGTGCTCGATTTTATCTGTATTATTCTCTAGCCTCGTGTTTCCTTGCTGTCATTGTCTATTCATATCTTTGCTATATTGGTGCCCAGTGCATCAAAAAATTTACACAATCATTGCTGTTCTTTGTCGAATAGCATAATTTATTGCATATTGTATTGTTCGTGTTCGATAGTGTCCGTACTATTTTTAGCCTCCTTGCATATTACTCATCCTTTTCGACAATGACCCGTGTTAGATCTAGCAGTGCTGGAACTCAGCAGACACAGTCTGTAGTAGCAAGCGCCTGCGGCCGGTATGGTTGTAAAATACCCGTACAAAACGGCATGCAGTGCGACCAGTGTCAGAAGTGGTATCACTTCAAGTGCACTGGTCTTAATGAACACCAGTACAAACAGCTAGCTTCCTCATCTCTTATTTACATCTGTATGAGTTGCAGGTTCAGCGAAAGCCAAGGCACCGCTCCGCAGCTGACTGGTCTCACACGCACCACGTCAAGTGGAGTGACGCAGAAAACCTGCAACTGTAAATGCGGGGCTCTTCTTAGCTCTGTATCTCCTTCCATTTCTTCCATGGAGAGTAAGATAGAGGAGTATCAACGGACTCTGTCCGAAATGAAATTAGAACTACATTCCCTGAATGAGTATATAGCGCTTGCTCTCCCCGGTGTTGCAATCACCAAGAAAGCAGTTGCCCTATCAACTGCCCACATAGAGGAGGCGGCAGTAAGAATGAAGGAAAAAGCTCTCAGGGAAAAGAGAGTTGTCTTATGGGGCCGCTTCCCTACAACCTCTTCTCCAACCGAGCTAGCTAAGACAGTCCTAGGAACTTCCTTCTCCCCGGATGCCACAAACATGGTACTTGCGAGTAGGCTGCGGGCCAAGACAACCAAAAAGTCACTTGGCCTTTTGGTAACCTTGCCAGCCATGCTCAGTCCCGAGGTAGTGGTAGGCAAAACAGAGGCTTTAAAGTCCGCCAACGCCCATTTGAAAGGCGTATCTTTCGACCGCTCCCGGCAAGAGAGAGCGAGACGCGAAGAGCGGACCAAGACTAAGTCACAAATCTTGGCAGACCAGAAGCTACAACTGGAGACTAAAGTCGTAGTTTCTGCTATCGACGTAGCCCCTCAGACCCCTGTGTCTGTTGTGGAAAGCGGAGGCACCGTCTGTATGGCCGTTCCAACGACCGGCGCCTCAGGCACAGGCACAAGCATTGAGGATACACACACCGCGCAAAAACCGTCTTCAGAGTTACCCACCCTGAAACCCACCAAACTGCCCAGCAGAAGACTCTTCCTCCCAAGAGTTCGGAACGGAAGCAGCCTGCTAGGACCGCCTCCTAAAGCTCAAAAAGCATCCATTTGGCCCACCCCTATAAATATCTCTTTCAGTGGCCCCATAACACAGCGCCCTTTGCTGTCTTCCAAACCCCGCTCCCAGCAAACGAGGAAGTCAAATTTTCCGTGGGTAAAAACTTTCAAACACCCTCCCAAGCAGCGGAATTTGACGGGGACGCAAAGTTCCCAGGTGGCGGCACCCAGAACGCTGATCGAACGCCCGTTAGGGTCGCTGACGTACGCACAGGCGGTGATGTCGCGCCCACATCCTCGAAGAAGGGTCGTCAGAACAACTCGGAAGAACAGACCGAGTCCAGCCCCACCACCCTCCTCATTTCTAGGCCTTCTTTCCCAGGCTCTTCCTCGCACCATCCTTTCTATTTTCTCGCGAAATCCAACGAGGAAGTAGCTTTCAGATGCATGTATACCAACTGTCTGAGTCTGTTTAATAAATTACCGGAAATCAGACAGTTAATTCATGACACCCAACCCCACATGTTCGCCTTCACGGAGACCTGGCTTACAGGTGATATCAGTGACAGTGAACTGAGTGTTCCGGGGTATTCTGTTTACCGGGCTGACTCTGCCCGAGGGAGAATGGGGGGTTCTGCGATTTTTCTTCAGCAGTGTCTCCCGACACCCACGGTTATTGGTGGCTTCCAGTCCTCTGATAAATGTGACGCTCTTTGGCTTCGACTACCACTGCGCGGCCAAGACTCACTCCTAGTGGGGGTTATTTATCGTTCTCCTTCATCAGACGTTCCCGACGACAACACCCTTCTGGTAAGCCTGGAAAACTTCCTAGGCCTACAACGCTTTACACATCTGCTTATTATGGGTGATTTTAACGCACCCAAGATAAACTGGGCATCAGTTTCTCACCAGGACTGTGAAAGCGGATTCTCGACTTCCTTATCAACGCTGATACGTCGGAAGGCGTGGACACAGCACGTCACCGCCCCGACGCGGCACCGTTTTGGTCAGATTCCCTCTTTGCTCGACTTAGTTATCACTAATGAGAGCCACCTGGTAGACAGAGTGATCATCAAGCCACCACTTGGACACAGTGACCACTCTCTGTTAGCCTTTGACCTTATCTGTTACTGGTTACAACAACCAGCAAAAAGATTCACCGTTCGAAACTTTAATCAAGCAGATTTTAACGGCCTGAGAACCTACCTAGGTTCACTTCTTCTTGACTTGGACTCCGTGGACCAGAACTACCACACGTTTCACAGCGCAATTCAAAAAGCAGACGACTTATTTATACCGCGCAAACTGTGCATTTTCTCTTATCGGCCACCCCTTCCACGCAGGATACGTCGTCTTCTCGATAACCGTTCCCAATTATTCGCGAAGCATAAGCTTACTGGAAACTCAGAGGACCTAAGCGCGTTCCACATTGTCCGAAACAGGTGTAGGCGGGAAATCCGCGAACACACCAAACTCGTACAAGAGAAGATCCTCATAAGAGCCCGCGGGAACAAAAACTTCTTATTCAAGCATATGCGGCGACTAAGAAAGAACAAACCTTCAGCTCTTTCTTTACGACTACCCAACGGGGAGACTTCATCTGACTCCCTAGTTGTGGCCGAGTTATTCAGGGAGTACTTCTCGGCAATCTATAACGTCGTATCCCCGAGCTGGCATCCTGTACTACCGTTGCAGAAGTTCAGGCAACCACTCGTGACCGCTGAGTTTTCTGTGCTAGATGTCGAAGACCTTTTACTCAAGGTTAATCCTTACGGTGCAATGGGTCCCGACATGATCCATCCCAGAATACTCAAGGAAGCAGCTGTTAGTTTGGCTGAACCCCTTTATAAGCTGTTCAAGCAAACACTCCAGACTAGCATCCTCCCTAGCGCATGGAAAGAGGCGATGGTCACACCCATATTTAAAGTGGGTGACCGGCACTCTCCGGCTAGTTATCGGCCAATCAGCCTCACTAGCATCCCGTGCAAAATAATGGAGCGCCTACTAAAGCGCGCCATACTCAATCACTTCTTATCAAATAATCTTTTTTCTTCCACACAGCATGGCTTCCTTCCTAATCGGTCATGCATAACAAACATGCTTATTTTCATGGATAGTCTGACGGAGGCCAAAGACAATGGCCTCATCTCTGATGCCATCTTCTTTGATTTTGCCAAGGCTTTTGACCGTGTCCCACACGGCCCCCTGAAACACAAACTGGAAGCCTACGGTATTCAAGGAGAGGTTCTTCGCTGGATTGCCTCTTTTCTTGATAATAGAACGTTTAGGGTCAAGACCGGAGCAGACCTTTCGTCTCCCTCTTTCATTTCTGCGGGAGTTCCCCAAGGGTCAGTTCTAGGTCCTTTGTTATTCCTCATTTACATCAACGACCTTCCAAGCAACATTTCCAGCAGCGTCCTCTTATATGCAGACGACCTAAAAATCTGGAATGCCACTGATCCCAGCGCACTACAAATTGATCTTGACGCGATCAAGCGCTGGTCGGACGATTGGAGTCTCCCACTAAATGACAATAAATGTGCTCACATGTCACTCGGTGGAGATTCTGGCAATGCCTTCATGATTCATAGCGCATCTGGCACAGTAGATATCATGAGAATCGACCTGAAGAAAGATCTGGGCATCTGGTTGTCATCTAACTTGTCCTTCACGTATCACCATGAGATGGCGGCAAAAAAGGGATTTGCCGCTCTTATGATGATTAGGCGCACTTTCCCCCGCATGGACAAGAACGCTTTTCAAACGCTTTACGGGACTTATATAAGACCGCTCCTCGAGTATGCCAATCAGGTCGTGTATACCGGCCTGCAGAGAGACATATTAGCTGTTGAGCGTGTCCAGCGCGCGGCCACCAAGATGGTCGCGGGCCTGAGTAATGTTACTTACGAGTCTCGACTTGAAATTCTTGACCTTTACCCACTTGAATTTCGAAGACTTCGCGGGGATTTAATACTCACACACTTCTTCTTTAGAGTAGGTCTTGTAGAACAGTTCTTCACTGTAGCGAATGATGACGGCCGGCGAGGACATAATAGGAAGCTTTTCAAGCTTCGTCCTCGGACCTTTCTTAGGCAGTAGTTCTTTTCTTACAGGGTCATTAACTATTGGAACAGCCTTCCTTCTGAGGTCGTCAGTAGCGCTTCTAGGGATCGTTTTAAAGCTTTGCTTGATTCTCATTTATCTTAAATTGCATTATGCAAATAATCTTTCTCTGTTATTGGTATTCACTGTAATCTCCAAGAACGGTGCCACACCCTGTTTTCAATGATCGCCTTTCAGATCAACAGAAGCTCGCTGACACTGAGCAAGGAAAACCGACTGGATCCGGGAGCCTTGGGCCGTTGCCTCGAACCCGTGTATCAATCGCTGAAATCGCTGAAAACATCACGCAGCGGTGCGTAATTGTACATTATATACCAGGAGGTTCTGACAGACCGGTGCACTCTTCAAACGCACTTCAACCGCAGTATACTGGGACTAACGGCAGTAGCGTCTGATGGTTCCCGCCCACCTAAACCGCCGCATCTATCTACGCCAGAAGTGCCCAGATTTCTGAGTCATTCTAGCGCCAAGGGTGTTGGCCTGAGATACACTAGACCCCTGGCACAATCTTCGACATAGGATTTCACATAGATTGATCGAGCAAGCAGAGACAAGCCGTCAGGAACTTAAGCCCCGTAAGTACACTCGATGTTGAGGCTATAATGATGGTCACCGGAATCAGTGTCACCTCGACCAATCTTACAAAAGCAGTCTGCCACACATGTCGTAGAAGTCCTGGAACTAAAACAACCCTAAGATTGGTCCTGTCACTAATATCGCAACCAGCCCTGAACAGCCCTCAAATAGCGGCCCTTCCTCGATGGCAGCCTCGAAGTCCACGAAAAAATTATTGGAGATATGTAGCTTATGTGTTGCCAATCCTCCTCATCATGGTCGCCAGACATCGAGGCTAGCCAGCTTTCTTAGTAGGGACTCAGCACCCTTCGCTGGGATCGGGGGAAGTGTCTTGGTGGTACAGTGGTGATGTATGTACCACAGTACTGCACCACCTCCGCAATGACGGATGCTTCCCTCACCAATCCACCGGACTCCCCTCGGTGTTTCTTTGAAACCGACAGTAGTGAGAAGTGCGCACGATGAAAACATCTAAGAAATTTTCCCCCTACAAAATTCACGGCTAAATGAGTTTATCATCACTAGGTGACGTGGTGTTTGGAGACCGACAAACATCACGTCACCTAGCGGTGAAAAACTCATTTAGCCGTAAATTGTGTTGGGGAAATTTTCTTAGGTGTTTTCGTTATGCGAGGTTCAAACCTTCTTCGTATAGGTTTCCAACTAGTTTGCACCTGGTAAACTTCACTCCATGGCTGTCACATGTTTCAGGGTCAGCATAGATCTAGGTCTAACGGAGCACGTGCAAATTTAGAGGGGGTGAGTTCCACGTAGTCAGTTGTTCCGACTAGATTTTGTACTATCAGATGCACCTATTATCGTAACTAACACAAAACGTATCGCCCTACTGGTGTTAAGCGACTATCTCAATGTGCTGCTTGATATTGTCCACAGCAACACGTAGATGGAAGATGCCCCCAGAGACCATTATACATTGCACCATGCGAATGGAGCTGCCCTAAAAGAGACCCTGATTGAGGACAGTTGGGTATCCAGTCCTTTGGTAACGGTGGATGACCACTGGACAGCCTTCAAAGCTGTCGTTCACCGGAACACAAAACGGTATGTACTCCTAAGTCCTGAACAGCCGAAGACGTTCGGGCGCCGGCTGAAGCGTGACATCCTGCGGGAGAATGATCACTAGGCGCAGGGAATGGGACCTAGTTCAGCAGGAAGGTAGTGGAACGGTTCGTGTATTAGTCACAGCGCTGCACACACAAATCAATATAGTGGTTGAACGTGACCGAGATGTTCGCCAGGGTGACGTTGTGGGAAGACCCGGTTTGAAACCAAAGACGTTCTACGTGTACCTTTCTAGGGTTTTTAAAATCCAATCCAGGCGTATCTAGTATTGATCCCCTAGGGAAACATCAAATCAAATACTGAAACTTCAAAAGTTGTTGCATTACAACTAAGTGTTGTGTGTTGAATTAGCTGCTTGGGTGAGTGTTTGATGATTGTTATGTTAATAGAACGTTGATGGTCACGTTCCCTGTCTGTTTATTCCCTTCTCGTTGGTTCGTCTCCTCACTTTGGAATTCTCCATGCCGATTACGAGCATTTCTTGCAACACGACCCTACCACTCAAGTTACGCGCGTGACAAACCATTTCTCCCGGAAGTGTTGATCTTGATAAGTTATCGAATCCTGGTACCACTTCCGCGTAGTTTTTTCTCCTTACTTTCATGTTTACCCTGTTCATGTTTACCCTGGTTTTATTTTCGCCTGACCGCTTCGCCATTACGCGAACTGTTAGTCTCGGAACTTGATATTTGGTGGATTCAATCTCGAGGTTTTCTTGTTGTCTTCCACTATTTGCTTTATCATATTGTTTATTAACATTAGCACCTTATTAATAAGAAACTGGCCTGTATCGAATTTTTGAATTACTATCATGTGAAAATTCGACCCAATCCAATTCCCCTAAATATTCATCCCTCTGCATTCAACCCCCCCCTGTTTCTGGACGTTAATTGGACCTTGAACTGAATGATTTTGTTTTCCCACGTCAATTTGATGGTTGTGCGAATAGCCAGTTTTTGGTTATTGTACTTTACTTGAGTGATGCGTGCACCCCGTATTTTGGAGCTCGGCTCATCCCTATTGTTTTGAACCTGTTGACTGCTCGAAAGAGCTCTTTTGAGTTCGAATGCTTCATTGGGTGATTATAGTTCATATTCAGCCCTTGCAGCTGCAAATTTCAATCCATTCCCCGGAAACGATCTGTCGATCGGAACTGTCGAGGTTTTCTGAATATTCACTTTGATAATTTGTTCAATAATACCGTGGC